>JAOXYI010281612.1:0-17080 GCA_028566495.1 Lithophaga antillarum
GAATGGGGACTTATTTATGGTAATATAATGGTAACTTGCCTGTCGTGCACAGTTTGTTATTTGGCAATTCTAAGGGGTAAAAAAGTGGCCTTATCATACCTCCTCCTTTGTCACTCAACTTCTGTAGACACAATATATCTCAACTGTCCTCCTTGCCACCTAATTTAAAAGGGACCTGGGTGATCGAGTGGTTAAGGTCACCAACTCATAACCACTAGACTAACATTGCTGATGTAGATTCCAGTTCTGCTCGCCCTGCTTCATGTGCTAAGGTTTGCAGACACCTACCCAAGGTCGAGGGATTCACTGGTCAGCTAAATAGACCTTTCGGTTTTCCTCCCCCAAGTCTGGTAGTCACAATTTAGCTGAAAAATTGATAAAAGCGATGATAAACCCCAGCAATCCAATCCTAATTTTAAAGAAGTCAAAAAAAGGACATAATGTGAAATTCCATGAAGACAAAACAGGAGTTGCACATCTGCAGTATGTAGAGAAGAGTTCCTGCATGAAAGTTCAGTTGAAGTCCTCAGAGTGGTTTAGGAGGCACTCTGGTTAAAAAAAAAGGTGTGACAATGATGACACTAGATCACAAAGTTATTACTGTGTGCTGACCAAGCTGTGTAGGGGACACAAAAAATTGACTACTACAGCAACAATTCAGAATTGGTAGCCACAAGAAAGTGCAATCACCAAACCTGACCTATATCTGAATCCAAGTAACATTATCCTAATATACCCTTTTGCTCGAATTTTGGCAAAAATCTGGATGAAAATCATAGAGTTAATATTTTATGACCTTACTGAAACAAAATTTAGCATAAAAATTATTCCTGTAAATCTTTTACGAATATTAGATAGATATCAAGTAGATAGACGGGAATTCATCATTATCATCGAATACTTTACCAAGCTATCACAATCAATGGATTGGTTGTTTATGGGGAGAACTCAATGAAGAATCTGATATAATAATAAAATATAAAGTTAAAATAAAACTATCTCAGCAGTACGACTTTTACCATACTTACTTGATTTGTATCAGTAACATGTACAGTCAATGTCGGTGATGTGTTTTTCAGATCATTGAGGAATGATTTGACTTTTAATATTCCTGTGTCTGGTGTCAAAGAAAATTCTGAAATAAAAGACTACATATTTAATATACAAGAGTTGACACACAAATATGTCTCGCCTGCCCCCATGTCGTATTTGGAAACAAAAAATTAACAAAATTGATAAATCACGTAAATGGTGTCAAAGTCAGGTGACATGTCTCTAAGTGATATGCACACTGCAAGAATGTATGGACCATATGTATGATTTATTGTATACAGTTTACTGAGGAACTGACCTCATCACAAACACTGAATATAAAATAAATGACAAATCAGACTGACATGTACCATTGACATCAATTCATACACCAAATACAGCTGACCTATCATTAGTAGTTACCAAGGAACTGACCTAATCACAAAAACTTGACACTGCTCACTTGGCTGTGACAATGAGGTCAAGATCAGGTGACATGTCAGACTGATGTGTTCCCCTTAAGATCAATACATATTCCAAATACAGTTGACATATCATGAGTAGTTACCAAGAAACTAACCTAATCACAAAAAACTTGACATTGCTCGCTGTACAATTATACAGAGGTTAAGGTCAAGTTACACTTGTCAGATTGACATCTACCACTTAAGATCAACTCACATACCAAATATATTTGATCTATAATAAGTGGAAACCAAAGAAACTGACCTAATCACAAGAAACTTGACACTGCTCACTTGACCGTGACCATGAGGTCAAGGTCAGGTGATACATGTTAGCCTGACATGTACCCATTAAGACTAATTTCATATACCATATATAGCTGACCTATCATGAGTGGTTACCAAGAAACTGACCTAATCACGTAAACCTGACATCGTTCACTGGACTGTGACAATGATTTCAAGGTCATGTGACACATGTCAGACTGACATGTACCCATTAAAATCAATTCACATACCAAATATGGTGGGTCTATGACGTGTGGTTATTACTGAGAAATGAAGCTAACCATAAACCACAAATGTACATTTAACAAAGTCAGTGGACTGTGAAAATGAGGTTAAGGTCAAGGGATATGTTTCAAGCTGACATGTACATCCCCTGATGAACCTGTGGACCAAATATATTTGGTCTTTGATGTGTGGTTACTGAGAAATGAAGCTAATAAAAAAACTTTGACACAAAGTTAATGCCGTTGCTGTTGTTGCCACCACAGGTAAAAACATACCTACGTCTCGCTTCAAGACATTCGTTGCAGGGGAGACAAAAATATGACATAGATCAATCCACCGATCATTCATGTACAAACTGGGTTCAAGAGACTTTGTGGTTTCTGGTAAGATTTTTGAAGTTTTACCATGTAAGCCTATGTTAAAATAAAGAGAAGTAATGTTGAATTTCTAATTAGCACAGAAACACAGACTTGTTAACAGATCATTTATTGTTTACTGATGTACAGTCCTGGTTTCTGACAAGAAAATTATTTTTCACAGTTTTTCTCATATCTACAATCCTTTATTTTGAAATTCAGATTGGCATAAAAATACCAAACTGTTAAAGGATCATTGACTGATCAATCATTTAAAGTTTAGGTTCAGGAATTTGGGTACACCCACCTTCTCATTTCTGATAATATTTGGAATACAGGCATATAATATAAAGATATTACAAATACATCATTTCCCATGTTTTATTTCCAATCACAATCAGCTTATTGATATGTCAATAATCTAAAACAATTGTGACCTACAATAACACATGCCCCCTTGAACACAATCATATCTACATATGGCCACAATATTAATAATATATATAATGTATGTAATCTATAATTATGCAAACAATTTTCATTCATTATATTTTCATGTCAGGCACATACTGGACTTCCAGAACATTTTTTTTCAACTGCACTGGAATACTGTCAAAATGCTTTAAAAACAAAAATGTTGCACAAAAATTTAATATTACACAATCTACTTTTCTTTCACAGACACTATCTTAAAAAAGAATTTTTTACACTTTAAATACCAACATCATGTTTTATTCACAGTGGTAAACTCCATGACAACAAGTTTTAATTATAGTGGTCTATTTTAAACCTTTATACTGTTTGTGATGCTAGAAACTCTCATACATGTATTTAACTTTTGAATCACACGTTCACATTTACAACTGTATCTGATTAAAAACATAATAAATTCATCACAATAAATTAACGAAATCAAAACAGTTCATAATTAACTATAATTAAAATCAATTAATAAGTGTTTTAGCAAAACTTGACATTTATTCACTGCTTTTGAAATAATCATTTACAGAGGGTCATACAGGGGGATATGTGCACAGAAGAATGTAAAATAAAATTGAATTTCAAGATGAATGAAAAATAAATTTTATCCTTTGCACAAAAATGACTATGTGCTCCAAACATGATGAATAATGACCCTCAAACATGGAACCATGTTAAATAAAAATGGGCAAACACGATGAATGGAAATAACCCTGTACCACCTGCTTCACATTATTCCATGTGTTTATCATGGCTACATAAAAATGGCTGTCATTTTATATGCAGTGGGAAATTACATTTTTCCCTCTATAGTTATTTAGGTCACTGCATTACACCTGAGATAGCTATACCATATATATAAATATTTTCTTACATCAGTCAGGTTTTAAATTTAGTAATGCCCATTTAAGTACAAGTCAAATTGCATCTAAAGGTTTTAAGCAAAGAAAGAGAAAGGATATTAAATACCAAAATATATTTAATTACTTCATTGTCTTTGCTGTACCCTTTACAACGTTGTCCGTTTCTAATAAATCGAGATACTACTACAATTATTCCAGTTCCTTATTTCTTATACTTTATTAAAGGACCCCAGCAGAAATAAGTTGTATAGCTTTTGTGGGCTAATGTCAACTTCTTTTCAACTTGAGTCTTCTTTAAAGAACAAAGTTTTATCTTTCACTTTTAACAATATGAAATGTGTTTTCAATATGTAAAGTTGATATTGTAACAAAGATTTTTTACCTTTTTACCTGTACCATTTCAATGGTACTGTTAAATGTATATCAGCAAAACAGTCTGTATTCATAAAACCTTAACTGATACCAGCAATATCGGAATACAATACAGCTATCCCATACATGTGATATCTCACGCCGTGAGACAAAATCTAACAGAAATTTGGGGCATCTAACGGTCTAACGGCGTGAAACTGAAATCTCATGGGAAATTAAAAAATCTAACATAAAAAAAATTAATGGGTAAAAAAGCGAAATGTTGTTTACAACATGTCGGTATCAATTATCGCTGTATACTTCTCTTCCGAATCTTCTGATCTCTTCTGAATCTTCTAGTTGTTTCGATAGATGCCGATTGGTGCTATGGGGTCGCGTGAAACGTGACCACAACTTCGTTTTATGTTTGTTGCTTTTTGCCATTTTTTAAAAACTTTTTCTTTTTTGTTTTGAACAAAATTCTTGTTTTTTTAGTTTTTGTGTCTCGTACTCCTGTACGAAATACGCCAAAAATTCTATCATCGTCGGTGCGCTTTTTGTTTTGTTTTTTTTTCTAAAATCAAATTTCGTGTGCTCATGAAATGCACATGAAATGCCGATTCTGTGCAATTTATGTGATTATCATGGAAAATTTCGATGATTTTTAATTTTGGTAGCAATTTCTGTAATTTTTAAGCTTTTCTTTTTTTTTAAAAAATTTTTGTATTTCGTACTCCTGTACATAATTATTACATTTTTCACCACAAATTCAATCTCCCGTTTCGTTACGTTTTTCACCGAAATCTCATCCCCCTATTCGTCTCGTTTTTCACCGAAATCTCAACCTCCATTTCGTCTCGTTTTTCACTGAAATTTCTCCTTCCTTTCACTCTAGGATCTGTCGTTTTTACCCTTTCCTTTTTTGCACGATCTTCCTTCGTGATTTTACTCCTTCTCTACGGTAAAATGAAATTAGTCCAAACTTCATTTTGGACCTTTAATTTTTTTCAATGTTTATAGGTGCTTTAACCTCATTTTCATAAAAAAAAATCTCGCTCTGGCAGAATTCGCCTTTTCTAACTACTCTGCTTGAAGGGGATGGGTTGCTGCTCTGCTTAAAGGGGGTTGATTGCTGCTGCTGCTCCAAAGGGGACGGATTGCTGATATGGCTCGAAGGAGCTAGATTGCTAGATTGCTGCTGCGACTTCTTGACCGAGATGGATTGATTCTATTACTGCTGCTTGGAAGTGGTATGAGAGACACTCTTTCACCTTATCTAGCCCTGTTTCAGTCCTGTAACATTTTCTGGGTCCTTTCACCTCCTCTAGCCCTCTGTGAGCCTCCTCTAGCACATTTTAGTCCTCTCAGCTCCTCGAACCCTCTCTGAACCATTCTTCATCGGGCCTCTTTTCCTTTTCGAGCCACGTCTGAGCCCTCTTATAACATTTTTGTGGCCCTGTTTCACCTCCTCAAGACCTTCTTTCATCCTCATCCGATCACCTTTTTCTCCTCAAGCCCTCTCTGAGCTCTCCTCTAGAAAAGAGTGACCTATTCTAGAAAACCACATTCTGATCAAATTACCTAACTTTTTGATGGATCGCTGCGAATGGTTTCCCTACAACGCAATGTAGGCACGGAAATAATGGTCAGACCAGATGAAGAACTAAATAGAAACCTCGAAAAATTCCATCAAAAACGGCTGACAATCTATGTGTGTGATACTTCTATCAAATAGCTCACCTCACGTACTGATGATTTTTTATCCCTGTACCTCCCAAATACCTATGAAAACTGCGACCAAAGGCCATACAGAGCAAAAACAGCAATGAAATTAGAAAAATATCCATTCAAAATGGCAAACAAAGACCTTACGTCATGTTGCGTATGTGGGTGGGGGGTGATACCGTATATAATAGCACTACCAACTTAATTTTGGGTTAACGTTGTTTAAATCTGTTAAATCATGTTAATCTCGGTTAAAACATCAAACTGCAGAAATCCAGTCCGGTTCAATATTAAGAAATATTTACCTGTGTTTTACCAATCTAAACATGATTTAACTAGGATTGATTGATCGTAGTCATTCCTGTCTTAAAACTGGTGTGATATCTTAACCGGGATTAAAATAATTTCGCAAAATTTGACAATCTTATTTAAGCCTAATTAAACGATGTTCAGCCAAAAATGGCCGTTTAAACAAAAAACAACTATTGTAAAAAGTGGATGATGGAAAAACAGAGTAACTGCTAATGATAAAGTACTCAGACACATTTCTTTTTAATATTATTCTGCATGAAATGATCTTTACCTATAAAAAAAAATTTGGTTGAAATTCAAAAATATGGTAAGGGACTGAAGACAGAAGCGACATATTTATCATTATTATTGCGTTTTGAAATTGGCGACATATTTATCATAATTATTGCGTTTTAAAATTTTGCGTTTTTGAAAATAAATATTCAGTATCCGGTAAATATTACAGACGTATCAAAATACTATTGACATATTTTATTTGCGTATCACTTCATGCTGCATAAGATAATTTAGAGAAAAAAATAAGATTTTAATTTTTTTTAAAGTGAAGTGTTTTGTTACAAAATGTAAATAGTAAAAAATCATGTTCGAGTTCTGAATTATGGAAGTTACCGCACATGAAGTCTCATCATTTTCATTAAACATCAAGAGCTTCTTTTCCCCAAAAGAATCATTGCTATGGAAACAGAAGGCTGGAAATTTCGACTTTTGGAAATACAAATTTTAATTCACGACTACAGATTTTGACTTTTACAAAATCGAAATTTTGACTTTACAAATCTAAATTTTGGAATCAAAACTTGAACTTAAAATTTCAAGCCGCACAAGTCATAATTGCGAGTTGTGAAAGTCGACATTTTAAGTTGAGAAGTCAAAATTTGAAGTGTAAAAATGCAGGTCGTATTAGGCTTTCGAATATAATATCTGGAGAAGATTCCATTTACAGGCGGTGAAAAAGAGAAAACGATATCACAATTTGCAAAGCAACTATTAACACAGATTACCTTATGCTGAAATATCTTTGTGTTCCTTACATATAGTAGTAACATACACCGAAGTAACATACACAATGCAGAGTAATAATTTGTTTGAAATAATCTAATGCTAAAATATTTAACGTAAAAATAACATAAACAGTCGTTATTTAAGATTTGAACTAGTAAAAGTAGCATAAAGATCGCCATCACCTATTCATTTAAATTATCCAATGCTGAAATATAACGTAAGTAAGTATATAAAGGAATATTTCGAAGCGGTAAGGTTCCAGGTCAGTTATGAAAATTCGAAATGAAATTTCCCAAATACTGGGTAGGGAGATTTTCTAAGAAAACAACACAAAACGACTCATTTATATAGTATTTCACTCTTGTTTATTACATAACGTATCAACGTCAATCAAAATTTACTTATGGTAAAAGTTTGCTGTTTTAAGGTTCATGTAGACAACAGCCTAAAGTGCCCTATATTATCGTGTTATATTCATATTGAGCAGAACAAATTATGAATTATGTTAAAGGCTGGCAGCACATCGCTATGTCAATTTAAAACATATATTCAAAAATAATTAAATGAACTGTATCTGATACAAGCGTTTCCTTTTCTTTGAAAAATGTAAAAAATCAGCAAAGTCCATGTCAGTTAATTAGATTTCACCTTTCAGGCTTTGAGACATACCACGGTGAGTGGTCATTTAAATGCCTCTTTTGTTTACGCTGAATGCATTTGGCTTTGCATCCTAAATAAGAGACAACAGGTGTTTGAATTATTCACTCAGTGGGTAAAGTGGGTAATGACAAGGTAATACTATTAATTATTCCCCCTGTGGGTAAAGTGGGTAATGACAAGGTAATACTATTAATTATTCACCCAGTAGGTAAAGTGGGTAATGACAAGGTAATACTCTTAATTATTCCCCCTGTGGGTAAAGTGGGTAATGACAAGGTAATACTATTAATCATTCTCCCTGTGGGTAAAGTGGGTAATGACAAGGTAATACTATTAATTATTCACCCTGTGGGTAATGACAAGGTAATACTATTAATTATTCTCCCAGTGGGTAAAGTGGGTAATGACAAGGTAATACTGTTAATGGATGGACTTAATTGATTCTCTGTGGATTTTAGAAGGAAAAAAAAGAGAGCGTTTAAACCAGGTATAGTGCACTGAATTTCTTTGAAAAAAATGCGTTGTAAATTAATATATCTGTGTACTGCTAGCCTTTAAAATATCTTTTGCTGTGTATAGAAATAACTACTTCTCAGAACTAAAGGAAACTGTAGTCACAGGGATGACAGCACAAATATACATGTACATACTTTTTCTCGTTTCCTGTTCTGATAAGTATATTTGTGAAAAGTTCAGCATGTTCAGTTATGTTCATGTGAAATTTGCAACTTTGTTATATTTGTTTACACGTGGAAATTAATGTACCGTTACATGTTACATGTATTAACATATTGATACCAACCCCCACCCCCACCCCAAATACTCTAACTTAACACGATAAATGTCAAAAGAGATTTCTTGTAAAGTTAATAACCTGTTGTTAAAGTGTAATTTGAAGTAATATGGCCCAATTATCAGCCAGTATGTTTGATTGAAAATTTAAACACACATGCATAATTTAAAGTATAATGAAAGGATTTATGTATATTTAAATACATTAGTAGGTATGTTGAAGTTACACCCTCATGTTCAACTATCTATGGAAAGTTAATATCCCTTTAAATTCAGTACATCCGTATAGTTCAGTCTTTCTTGCCAACAGAGCGCCATTCTATTTAACAAACCATGAAAAGTTTATATCCTTTAAATTAATTACATTCATACAGTTCACTCTATCTTCCTAACAGAGCAGAAATCGGTGATATTTTGTACTGTGTTAGTTTTTTCACACTAAAGAAGTCAATTTAATAAGTTAACTTTTTTGTTTTACGGCAGAGTTGGTTCTAACTTGTAACCGAACAATAGCGAGTTCCTGAATTAATAATGCCTTAAGAATAATTATTTTAACAAAAATCCGGCAGTGATTTTCCTTTGGTGGTCTTTTTTCAAAATCTTGCTCCTTGGGCATGTGTTTAAAAATAGAAAATACTTCAAATATTTTAAACGTCTTCGTTTTATGAAAAATTCTTTGATTTAGCACTGTGGCTTTATGATAATGAGTCTTTAACGCACGTCCGTATGTCAGCTGATCGGGATATAACCTCTATGATTTTCGTCACCTCTCCGTATCCGGTTTTAGCTTTTCACATTCCAATCTCCACTGAAACCCCATAGCCAATTTGAACCAATCTTGACAGGGATATTTCCTGACTTGCAGTCTTTCAAATGTTGCATTAAACGTTCCTGTTATCTCTCGTCACTTAAAACAGAAATACCAAAAAAAAAAAAATGGCCTCAGTCAGAACTGGCTCAGATTTGATTAATTGTAAAACGTGTAACCTACGGTTTGTGTGAAATTTGTTTTTTCTATAAAAAAAGGCACCAACTTCTGAAATGATTTTTCCTTTAGAGATTCCCTTTCCCAACAATATCCGATGGATTTGTTTGCCAGCCAGAATGGGCATTGATTATAAAATTTAAAAAAAAGTATTTTTAAGTAATCGAAACTGATCTTTTAAATCTAGAAATTCCAATCTTCTCTTATCTGTAATTTACTCGATTTTATCTTGAAAAGATTTATAAAGGTATTTTTCGATAGGTACTACGTCAACAATGTCTTGCGATGAACTCCATCTTAGATTTCAAATTGGCATAAAAATATATAATCTGTAAAGATCCATGCAATAATCAGTATTGAACAGTTTTGGTTTAACTGTCTCTGTTGTTTCTGGGAAGATTTTAATGTATTTCCCATACGGACTTGTTAAACAGCATTTTGCGATTTGAGCCATCTTGGATTTCCAATCAGGACAAAAACATGCACTTGATAGAGGACCATTCAAGAAACGTTTCCGCCAAGGAACAATTTCATTGACTCTGTAGTATCTGAGTAGATTTTCAAGGGTATTTTCCTTTGGGTCCAATGATAACAAAATATGTAGCAATGGCGGCCATATAAGATCTCAGATCTGCATAAAAGACAAACTTTGTAACGGACAATCCAATGTTTATTACGAATAGTTTTGGTTTAATTGTCTCTGTTGGTTCCAGAAGATCTTAAATGTCTTTGGTCGTCGGATTCTATATTAAAGAATGATAATTTGGGATCGATAAAACTTTGTAGAGGACCATCACAACAACATTTCTGCCAAGAAATACATGTAATGTCATCGATTCAGTGAAATCTAATAAGGCCTTTAAAAGTAATTTCCAAAGGGGCATAGGTTAAACATTGTACTGTGGTGGCGATCATCTTGGATAACTGATCCAAACAAAATACATAAAACAAGGAATTTTGGATTTCTGATGGACACAAAAACACAAACATAGTAGTGGACCTTTCAAAGAAGATTTCTGCAAAACGACAGTTTCATGGACTTAGTGTTATCTGAGAAGATCTGTAAAGGCATTTTTATAGAGTCCTATGTTTTTAAAATATGTAAAGCGGTGCCGCGAGTTCTGGATTTCACACTGGTGCAGAACGCAGCAATATAGAGGACCATACAAGGATTATTCCTGCAAATTATGGTTTCTGACATGAAGATCTTAGACATTTCAGTTAAATAGTATTGGCCCTGACGAAGATCTTCAAAGGAAATTCCACAGAGTCCTATGTTTAAATATGTCCTACGATCGGAACGAAAAACTAATACTTGTAAAAGTCTATCCGCAAAATAGTCCTGCCAAGTTTGCTTTTAATCTGTCCGGTTCTTTCAGAGAAGGACACCAGTGACTGCAATAGCTCACACGGTCCTTACAAACAAAATGAACATTATATAAAAGATACGCATAAGAAAAGGTCGTGTTCTGTATATCAGTTGTAATTTTGATTTATAATTATATAAATTTCTATTCTTTTTCTTTCTTTAGGTAAATAAAATCGGAGTACGCAAATGGTCACAATGATAAAAATTCACGTATACACAGCCTCAAGATGTACATACACGATATACATGGTAAAAGTTAATGAAAAATGACACAAACTTATCAGTTTCTGCAGACAGAAACCCATGAAAAAGTCTAAAACTCATTCAAGGAAAGGACCGAACTTGCAAAAGGGGGATATATTGAAAAATCTAAAATGTCAAAAACTGACAAACGGCCTAACGCGAAACAAAAAATAAAAAAAAACATAAAAAAAAACAAGAAATAAAATATGTTCAAAATAATTTAAAAAATACTTTCCAATATCTCTATTGTTCTTTCAGGGAGATATTTCTGTCTTTGTATCTCGCCTGATTTAGCGTTTTCGTGTGTACATATTTTTTTTCACATTTTCGCCACGTACAATGACTGGACTCATGCAAGTGAAAAATCATAAACAGTATAAATGTATCATCTGATGTTCTGTTTTCTGTTCAGAACATTGCTTTTTCGCTTTTAAATAATTTTTCAGGAACATGTCGGAAAGCTTCATTTATTCAAATGATTCGAGTATTTCTTAGTCTCCTATCTTATCTTAATAAATTTCTGAGCTATCGATATTGTTAGATAATTAAGAAACAAATAAATGATCCAGGATTTTCTTAGACTTGTCCTTACAGTGGAATTGGTCTAAGTATTATTAAGTTCCTGTCGGAATTGTACATACATGTAGTAGAATATCGTAGAAGATCAAGGACATCCTGTGCGAATGATCTGTTTCAGTCACATGACATACACACCACTACCAGAAGACTATCATGGCCAGGGTCAGATTTCTTAAACCTACCTTCTTCTGCAGTTTTACTGGTTAATAAAATACAACTAAAAGTTATCCATGTTACACATAAGCGTAATCCGTACATCCTATTTTCGAAAAGCAAACATTTGTAAAATGTTGTGTTGAAGGCTCAAAGTTTTTTCCGGCATATATTCCTGCAAAATATTTTTGAAGAAAAAAAATTATACTTAGGGCGAATAAATCATCGAACCATTTGCAGCTATATTTAGGTTACATATATCATCATTTTAGGATTCATAAATGACTGCTTATTATAATTATTTGATCAATCTTCCTGCAAAATATATTAAGCTTTAAAAAATACAGCTATATATATAAGGAAATTGTAAATTTAATATGATATAATTACATGTTACATGTAAATAACATTTTAGAAAAATATTCTTTAAATCCAATTATTGTACCAAGTCATTGCATGAATGATGCTTTAAAAAAAAAGAAGAAAAAATTGAAAAGCAAATGCACTATCTTATATTGCAAATTTTGTTATTTTTTTATAATGGTAGTGCTCATTTATAGATCTGTTTTGATTATTAATATCACTCAAGTTATTGAACCACGACTTTATCTAATGAGTGAAGGACTGAACATAAATGATCACCGTTTCGTAATTTTGTTTTTGTTTTTTTTTTTTAGATCTAAGTCAGGACTGCAGATATTTTTTTCTGACTTTACGGTTTCACCTACGAATTATGTTGAGAACAGGTCTGCTTTCAGACCAAACCAGACGATAAGTTTGCCTTTAGCTGATATATTATAGTATCTTGTAAAGAGATCGAGGACTTCCCGAATAAGGTCTACGATTTGGTAATTGTGATATACATTTGTATTTATTATTTTGATATTTTATTTAGCCTTGTTTTAATTGTTGGTTTATGAACAATTATTTCAAAATAATGTTCTGATAGACGAATAAAGCAAATGAGACTCAAGATTCCAATAAATTCCTGAATAATTTTATCTGTTTATGGAAAACAATCTTTCAAGTAAAAATTAATATATTAAGAAATCCATTTCCTAAACCTTCTTTCTAGGTTTTCATTAGGCCATTCGTCTCACACTCTAGTTTAGAATAACATAATGGTTATGAAATATACTCTTCGTCAAAATATGGCCATTTAGTTTTTGAGCGGAAATGTCAACTTTGGAAACAGAAAGGCTAAAAAACTGTCGCTTGAAACTTTTAAACTAAAAAAATCACTTTCTTATACTGGCATACAAATAAGAACAGTGTCCACAGAAAGTAAGCATCCCCGTTTTATCCCCTGACTGCATGAAATCAGACATCACGAAAATACTCTAATGTTTATCTGCGTGATCTAATAATATGCAGCTGTTGACACAAAATTCTTTCGACATGATTATCGCATGTACCAGTCGGCCAACGCTAGGAATCCATTCCAAAGCATGACCGTGTGCAATGTCGAATTTTGTATGAACGTGTCAACAATAAGCTTTTCCGCAGTATTGCGTTAGGTATTTATCTCCATATATGAAAATAACAAAATTCACTTTAATACTTATTTTATCTTATATCTTATGATTTTCGTTTTTTGAGAAGTATTTAAAAAAAAAAACAGAACTTGTTTGATAGTAAATTACATTTTTATTTTATTTTTTATAATAAGTAATATTATGAAATAAGTTGACACGCATTATTAAACCAAGAAGACACGCCTCTCCCCAGCTGACTTTCTTTACAAATACGTACAATATTGATACAATAATTTCTCCAATAGAAAATACTAGGGCATAGAATTGTAATCCGGATACAGTATGGTACTTCCTTCTTTGAGGGTGGTAAATAAGTAAATCATTAGATTTAAAACTGATTTCAAAATGCATTTTTGCGATTTAAAAAAGTAAGTGCAACCAAGTATTTCCGTAAATGTTTTAATGAGATATAAACCATAAAATATATAAAAAAGATATAAAGATGTAATACAAATTGGATGAGTAGTTAACAATATAACCGTCCTTAAAAATATCTTGTCCATAATACTACATTTTGTAACTTTGGTCTACTGTTGATTTTATTGATCTCCATGTCTCACATTATTAGTTCCAAAAAAGAACATTTTAATGCCGAATTCATGTACAAGCCACTGTTCACATAGTTTTATTCTATGATATTCATGAATGCAAATTGAATGTGTGGGTTATTTCTCAACGGGGTTATATTTTCACGGGTTGGTGAATAATTGTACAATGGTTTATCGCCAAGGAAATGGGCCATTATTTAACTGACTTAAAATTCAGCCTTACACCAAGAAGTTATTGTTGAGCTCTCGACTATTATATACTGATGGGAGAGAGTTGTAACATATTCAGTTACCTGTTTCGTTACAATGTTAAATACTGCTGTCAGAAATTTCCCTAGTGTTTAGTACTTCTTGCGTAAAGTAATTCATGAAATATAGCTACCTATATATACGCAATTCTTTATCTTGCTGTTTGACATTACTCCATGAACTGCAGCTACCAACTTCTGTAATGTTGCTGATACTGCAGTGAAACAGTAATCTGTTAAAATTAAGTACTTAATATTCAACCGCCAGTATTTAATACTGCAGTTGAACAATGTAGCTACATACAGTATCTGGAACGTACAAGTTAACAAAACACTCGATGTACGCACGCTGAACGCATGATGAAAACACGTTATACGCACGATATACGCACGCTGTACGAACGATGTACCATATATTAAAAACCAAAAACGATACGCTGAACGTTATACGATGTACGACATGTCACGATTTTTTCAGAATGATTTACCATGTACGCTAAACTATGTACCATATAGGATGAATGATAAACTATGTACCATAAACTCTGGATAGCAGCGTTTAGTTTAGCGTTCATCGTATGGTACATCGTATCGTACATCCTGTCGTCTATCGTTTAGCGCTTATCGTACATAATTCGGCGTTCACATAATAAATACTGAAAAAAAAGAACTGTATTGGGGTAATTCCACTTGACGAAATAAAACTTCAATCGGTAATTCGGTAGGCATAATATTATACAATGTATGTTTTAAAATATTAGTTTGCCTTCTTTTAATCATTACGTTATGCATATTTAATAGTTCTAATGTTTGTATTTATGTATGAAAGAGGAGTATCTCTGATGCAGTGTCATTACATAACTTCTTTATCAATGTTATTTAATAGACTTTAAAGTATTTTACGAATCTATTTAGCTGATCATTTGTTTATATCGAAATGGTCTTTTTAAACATAGTTTCAACGGAGACAAACATTCAAACTTGTTCAGTAAACTGATCTAACTTTGAATTTGTGAAGAGAGTAAATTCTAAAAATATGCACTAAAATGAAATAAAAGAATGATAGTCTTTAATGTGAAAACAGTGACACTGAGTACTCTTATCAACAAATTAGTAATCCAACTGTACACTGCATCTTTAAAAAAAGTCTCGGTGTTTACAGAATAACTTCTATACCTGGGAGCAGATATTTTTGCTTTTGAGTAGTTATTTGAGAGGGCTAATATCTAATCACATCTACCTTATACGTAAATCTTCTCGAGTTGTCTTGGAAGGTGCGTATAAAGTAATATTTGGCATTGCTAACTGAACTCTTCAATCGACATTTGAATTTAACATACTGAAACTATAAGCTGTCTTCTTAAAGGGATGAGTACACGTTTTTACCCTGGTTGAAAGCGAAAAACTATGGTGCAGTCGACTCGTATCTGGTGTAAAAACAATCATCAGTCATTGTTTCTTTCGGGATATTCCGCTTTTCCGCCTACATAAACTGGTCTCCACAACAAACCGGAAAAATTGCGGAGGTGGCGTCAACCCCTAATAGAAAAATGTTTGTTTTGTCAATTGTCACTTGTTTTGAAACAACGAATTCCAAAACTTTGTTTTCGAAAACATTCCCAAAGCAACGTGAAACCATGTACGGTAGTATGCAGTATATTAAACTTTAGATATCAGAAATTAACAATTCTACGAAGTCTTTGATATTCAAACACCGATCTCCCACACTCAAGACGAGCACGCTTATCATTACACCACCGAGGCAGTTCGAACTTTTATGGATTGTACCTAATGCAGGTCTTTCGTATAACTGCACAAATAATTTATTCGTCATGACACATATTGTTGCACTTTTATTGTTGGTACTTATATAATATATGTATAACGTGTAAAAGCCGATTTTACCAATATTTCCGGATTTTCCCCCCACTTATTATCGTCGAACCTTCACCAGATTATATATGTGTCTTTACCAAAAGTTCATGCTTCTCTTGTTTATCATGAAAAACAAACCTTCTTGCTGCGGTTATCGCTACACTTTTAAGCTTTTTGTGTATTTCAAATCTATAAAAGTACAAATACCTGCCCTCACATCTTGTGCTTTAAACTGTTATGACGTAAAGGACATCAAACGAAGACGAATATCTTTTTCAATGACTGATTGACAGGTTCAAGATTCTTTTGTGTATTGAGGTTGATAGCCACCAACTATGGAAGTCGGATGCGGCCATTTTCGCGTTTTCGTGTTTTCGCCACCAACGCATGTGATTTATGACTTTCGACGTCGAAACTGTCTTTTACTTGTTCAAAAGTTGCGATATTCGTTTTAATCGTTAAAGAAATTTAATTAATGTAATACTTATTATTTACATATCAATGTGCAGGTTTTTACTCTTTCTTATCACAAGGGGCCTGGGTGGCCGAGTGGTTAAGGTCGCTGACTTGGAACTACAAGGCTAACACCGCCCCGCTTCGTGTGTTAAGGTTTCCAGACACCTACCAAAGGTCGGTGGTTTCACCGGTCAGCTGGTTAGCTGTCCGGGCTTTCCTTCCCCAGTAAGTCTGGTAGTCATTATGTAGCTATATAGCTGAAAAATTGCTGAAAGTGACGATAAACCCCAACAACCAACTTTTATATTACAGTAAAAACAATGATTAGACTTTTACAGTCATCCGAATAAATTTGAGAAACTCGGATTCTCTGATTGTTTCCAGCCGTCTTTACGACGATTCGTATGACTTCTCATATCTATTAGCGGACCGGCCAAATCAGAAAAAGTATCTCCGTTAAGGAGTTTAATGGGCCTAAAGGACATCACCATTAATTATACATCGTTGAAAAGCTTGTTTTCCCAACTTTAATATTTTAC
>JAOXYI010281613.1:0-10563 GCA_028566495.1 Lithophaga antillarum
TACAATGTAATACTATTTGTAATGGATAACAGAGGTAGATAATGATAACTTTTGATACCATAGCTCTTCATGGCCAAAAGGATCAATATTTTATTTTAATTTGATTTAATTTGATAAAAAGTAATATTGTAATGTATCATGTTACTAATATTGAAAGTAGAAGTGGAAAACTTCAGTTCTGATAATCATGACCTTTTATGAGAAATTTGGAACTGAAATATATAGGGGTCAATTTGTACTTACCTACTTAATCCTCCTTGTGCCTGGATGCACATAAGGCCAACACCTGCTCTCTCCTTAACTGTCTGTCCTGTGCTTTCTTCTTTGCTTCTGACCAAGACATCCCCATCTCCTCAAATCACTTTCAGCCATCCTCCAAGTTTCTTTGGATCTTCCTCTCTTCCTCGTTCCAGCCGGAGTTCATCTCAGTGACACTTTCGTGAGATTGTTTTGTTCTTTCCTTAAGATGTGGTCAATCCATTTCTATCTTCTCATTTTTATTTCTTCTCTGATGTAGTTAACTGAAAACACTGTATTGGATATTTAGAAGTTGAACGAGAAACAGTTTATTTCCTCACTTGTCTTTATGTAGCTAACTTCTGTAATTTTCTTTTGATGTGTCACTCAAATTCCCACATATATTTTCACAGTATATACATGTCAGACATGAGTGTAAATGTCCACCACTACCAGAGAGAGACCCACGGGACCAGTTACATCCAGTGAAGACTATGGTTGACAATGTAGTTACCTCTAGAAAAGCCAGAGCTAATATAGAAAGATTTAAAATTCCAATGATGTACCATGAAGACAAACATATAGCAATGTCAGCTCTTACGGATATTGTCAAAGGGACAGAATTTAAAGTAAAGATCACTGTTTTACCTGGTGACAATAAAGGAATTGATTCAGGAGATTTGCAGAAAAATGAAACAAGTCAACAAAACAGTTCAAAATACAGAGATTGTAAAATAGCCTGAATACACAAATACTTCAACAGTTTGGGAAACTTCTGTGCATTCCATGAAATGAGATTGATAGGAATTTGTTATGTTTTTTTTTCATCTTTATTAATTTTAAGTATTAGTGAATTTTAGAATTTTGCAAGTTTTTAATAGTTACAATAGGTGACATATTTTTATAAGCACTTTTGACCTTTGCATTATTAACTTTTGTAGTATTTTACATACTTTTTTATGTGCAAATATTAATTGTGAATATTTTTAGTGGTTCTGTCAAACAATCTATCTAATATATTTTGTTTGTATTAACATGTATTTTTATGAGTGCAATCATTGTACCAAAGTGAGATCATTGTGACTTACATGTCATATTTCAATGATTCAAGCTTTAATTGCAGCTGATTTTCACAATGTTGCATTCAGCATTTAGCTGTAATTAGGTGTTTTACTGTCTGTAAATAGGACTCCTGAGAATGGAAAATTTGGAAATATGGATTTATTTTTAGGAATTTTTTGCAGAGTTTGAGCATAAATGGAGCTTTTGGAAAAAATGTAACAGACTTTATGAAAAAAATAATGAAAAGTTCTTACTTTTAGTGACTGCAAGTCCAAATCATTTTGCATAGACAATTTTCCATTGAAAAATGGAAGCCATTGTTGCCCAAAGCTAATAGAGGGAATTTCAATTTCAATAATTTTGTAGAAAAATGAACAGAATTGTTACAAAACTTGAATTTTCATATACATCAATGTTTTCTGGGCTGAAAATGATTACGTCTACACAACAGTAATGTCATCTGACCATTTCAATTATTTTCGTGCCATTTAAATCACAGTGGGAAATCCCTATACAATTTAATTATTGAGAAAATCTAATAGAGGGGTATTCATCACCCTCAAACTGTTTTAGCATTTTGCTAGGTCTTACCGACATCCACCATTTGCAACAAAAAAAAATCAAATGTAAGCAAAAAATAGTGTTATAATCCAGTTTTTCCCATTCTCCGGAGTCCCCTTTACAGATAGTAACTTCCAATCCAAAGTGTTATTTTGGAAGAGCTGAAATATGATTTATGTTCATGTCGAACTTATTTTGGATATAGGTTTTTAACGGCTGCAAAAAATTTGCAGACATATGGTATTTGTCTGTCATTGTGGGTGGTGTCATCTCTCATCATTGTCTGTGGACAATTGGTTTCCATGCTTTTACTTTCGTTCCCACGTACTGATTCTTTTAATATTTTAACACAGTGTTCCTAGTAACAAAATACAGGTCAAGTTTAATTATAGTGGTTCTGGCCCCTACCATTTTGTAATAAATGAACAGAGTTCCATGGTCCCCTACCTAAAAGCAATCTCTGCAAAAAAAACTTTCCATGTCATCTTTTCTCATTGTACACTCCTATAATCAGCGTTGAAATGTCTGATTTTCAAACTTGATCAAGATATTGTTGATATAAAGCTTCGGTATAAATTTAATTGGATTCCATGCAGAAACCACTAAGTAGAGCGCTTACAAGGTTTTTTCAGTCAATATTACATTTCCAAGGGGCATAACTCGTATAATCGGTGTTGAAAATTTTCGAACTCACTGAGATATTGTTGATATAAAGCTTCAGTATATAACTGGTCAGAATCCATGGAGCAATGACACCAGTAGAGTGCTTACAACATTTTTTTTGTCAATTTTCACTTTTCCCAGGGACATAACTCCTATAATCAGTGTAAAAAAAATCTGGTTTTCAAACTCCTCTTAGATATTATTGATATAAAGCTTCAAAATACATGTGATCATAACCCATGGAGAAATGACACCAGCAGAGCACTTACAAGGTTTTTTTGGTCAGTTTTCATCTTTCCAGGGGCATAATTCCTATAATCGGTGTTGAAAATTTCTGGTTTTCAAACTCAACTGAGATATTGTCAATATAAAGCTTCCTTATAAATTTGATTGGAATCTGTGGAGAAATGACACCAGCCGAGTGCTTACAATGTTTTTTGTGGTCAATTTTCACATTGCTAAGGGGCATAACTCCTATAATTAGCATAAAAAAAAATCCGGTTTTCGACCTCAACTGAGAAATTATAAATTATTCATATAAAGCTTCAGTATAAATCTGATCATAACCATGGGAGAAATGACACCAGCAGATCACTTAAAAGGTTTTTGGGATCAATTTTCACCTTTCCAAGGGCATAAATCCTATAATCAGTGTCGAAAATTTCTGGTTTTCGAACTCAACAGAGATATTGTCAATATAAAGCTTCCATATAAATTTGATTGGAATCCTTGGAGAAATGACACCAGCAGAGCGCTTACAAGGTTTTTTGGGTCAATTTTCACCTTTCCAGGGGCACAACTCCTATAATCGGTGTCGAAAATTTCTGCTGTTTGAACTTGACAGAGATATTGTCAATATAAAGCTCCCATATAAAGGTTGATCAGAATCCACGGAGAAATGAAACCACTTACAAGCTATCCAGATGGATGGATGGACACCCGGTATTACTATAGTCCCCACGTCACATTGTGGTGGGGTACAAAAAAGGGGCCAAAAGGTTTTTTTTTTATTTTTGTTAATGGATTTTTAATTTTTGATCATATTTTGATGAATTTTTTCATTTGATTCCATGTGGCAAGACTTGTCAGTATTATGTCAATGGATTTTACGTAAATTGCACAGTTCTTGAGATATAAGGTGTCAAAGGGGCCAAATCAATTTTTGCAAAATATAGGAATTTCGTATTTTTTAAACTTATTTTGATGCAGTTTTGTTTCTTGACTGTCATGTTGCAGTACAGGTTAAGGTTAGTAGTAGGAGTTCTTATCCCTACTGTTTTGGAAAAAAAGGTGCCAAAAGGGGTATGTGACCATATCATGCTCAATTGGCAGAACTCTTTATTGTTTATACAATCACTGACTTTAATACAGTGCAGTCATAGGAAGTTGTAACTTGCAGTTTATAAAATATGGTACAGTTCAAAACTTTTGATGGATATTGAAGTCTCAGAATGATAACAGGGCAGATATAAACATGTCATTAATCTATAATTGTTACTTAAAATAGCCATTATCTCAGCTGGATTTGTCCAAGTAAACAAATTAAGTTGTGTTTGACTGAATATTGGTATTTTTACATCTCATTCAAACAAAAAATAAATTAATCAATAGATTAATTTTCAAATTTTCAAATGACCTTCATTTATTACCATTGACTAACTGTTCCAGGTTGAAACTTCATTTTTTTTTCTTAAGTACAGTCATTGATTATACATAGGATTACAGCCCCCAACTAGTGGATTAAAACTCAGGTAACCCTTGACCTGATTGCCTACCTTTGTCAATTGACTAACCAATAATAACTGACTGATAAATAAGTATATAAGTCATTTTTTGTAACATGTGTACCATTGCTCAACACATGGGTTTTTTTCTGGTCAATTAAAAAAATAAGCCGACAAAATTATTGGTTATATATAGAGAACCTAAATGTTAGATTACGTGTTAGAAGACTTAAGGCCACAATAAATTAATTATTAGATTTTCAGCCCTGCCCACCACTATTTTTTAAATGTGAAATTTTTTTTATATGGCCGCAAAATTTTTGCGGACGTATTATGGTATGGGTTAGACAGTTGGTTTCTGTGTTCTAACTTTTGTTCCTGAAGAAAGATTCTTTTAATATTTGAACACAATGTTCCTCGACACCAAATACAGGTGAAGTACGATAATGTAGGTTCTGGTCCTATGTTTTGTGAAAAGGGGGCCAAAAGGGTTTTTTTGATATTTTTATGTGGATTTTTATTTTTGATCATATTTTGATGCAGTTTTCTTCAATGGATTCCTTGTGGCAAGACCTTTCTGTAATATGTCACCAGATTTGTGTCAGGGGGGCCGAATTTCAATTTTTGCAAAATATAGGGATTTTGATTTTTTTTAACTGATTTTGATGCAGTTTTGTTACTTGATTTTGATGTTGCAATACAGTTTAAGGTTGATGGTAAGGTTTCTGGCCCTTACTGTTTTTCCAAAAAAAGGGACCAAAAGGGGTTTTTAATATTTTTTTATTTTTGATCATATTTTGATGCAGTTTTTAATTGGATTCCTTGTGGCAAGACCTATTAGTACTACATCAATGGATTTTTACATGAACTGTCCAGTTTTTGAGATAAAAAGGGTCAACATGGTCAAAGGGGCCAAATTGTATTTTTTAACTGATTTTGTTTGTATGGATGTTTTGACCAAAGAGCTAACTCCAGAAAAAAAAAAGACCTTAAATGATCTGTGAAGTTGATTCCCATTAAATTATTCATTGCTTTCATGGAATTCCTTGTGATAAGAAGTTTTTTACGTCATTATAACCTTTTGCATCAGATTTACATGATTGCATCATTTATATGAAAACTGAAATTTCTAAACATTTTAAACTGTAGAGTACATGTTTTGTTCACAGAACTTAACACTTGTTTAAAAAAGGGGCCAAAAGGGGTCTGCGGCCGTACCATGCTACGTGGGCGGAGCTTTCATTCAGCTATACCATGACTATCCAGTTGACCGATGAAACCCCTGATTTTGGCTAGGTGTCTGGAAACCATAACACACATCACATACATTACTAATAATTATTGTAAAATATCTGCCTTTATAGTGAACGAAATATTGCAAGTACACATGAAAGACATAAATGACAAATTATGACCACGATTTACAAGACTATAGATTGTGACTTGAAGCTTAAAATAATCATCCACCAATCTCCACAAATCACAGGTGAAAGTTACTTTGATAGAAATATTGCAAGTACACATGAAAGGCATAAATGACAAATTTCTATCGCATGATTTACAAGACTATAGATTGTGACTTGAAGAGTATTCTAATTAATAAATCATTGACCAATCTCCACAAATTACAGGTGAAAGTACAAAGGAGGAAGTTACATTGACTGAGCAGATTATACACACATGAAAATGTAACAGTAGAGCATGATTTTCATTCCAAAGTTACTAATTGCACCACCGGGAATCGAACCCGGGACCCTCAGCACAGTAATCCACCACTCTACCAACTGAGCTAAAGGAGATCTCCATTAGTGCAAACTAATGGAGGGTGTTATAAACCTGTTACAGTTCTATAACTTCAATCGTAAACAAGGGAAGCTCCATTACAAAATCAATGATCCATCGTTGAAGTAATCAATTTTCAATACAATACTTTTTATGATTGGCTGGTTCTTTATAAAAATTGCTGGGAGAATACATATATGACAGCTATCAGTTCTAATGCGTATTAAAAGCAGATTTGTTTATTTATGAGAACTACAAAAATACTCGGAAATGGCAGCCATGTTGGATTTCCAGTCACTCCAAAAGTAACAACACTTTATCAGCATTTTGCTAACAGCATTTCTGAAAATTTTGCTTCAATCACTCAATTTTCTGACAAGGAGATTCCTGAAACTCTTTTCCATACAAACTTAGGTAAAGATTTGTATTGTGGTTCATTCCATCTGAATATTTTTTGTTACTCCATAAAATAACAATACCAGGTCAAGATACTGCATTCTCATTTTAGAGATCTGAGAACTTAATTTATTGGCCCACTAACAGAAAGATCTGAAGGCTAAGCATATACCATTATGGACTGGGCAGTCATGCTGGATTTCTGAATGTTCCAAAATTAACAACACTTCAGCATTAATTCATGCCAAGTAAATGGTTCCAATGATCTAGTTCATGGACAAAGAGAATTTGCATACCTTAAATTGTACTTATTTGTGGATTTCACTCATACAATAAATATATTTGTGGTGAATGTTCATTTTCCAGCAGTAAAGTTTGTAGATAAGAATATTAAATATTAAATATGCCTTTAGATTCTATGGTAAGTTCTACAAAAAAAACCAAAAAAAAACTACAAATTATTTCTTCCTACAATACAGCATATATATAATATCATGAATATGTATGTCATGTGCAAGGACTGACACCTGTAACCATTCAAAATACTACAAATATCTTAAAAAACAGATACATGAACAAATATGTATATTCTGAGTTGCTGATAAATTTTGTCTCATAAAATTGTTGCTGTTCATAAACATATTTCTAAATTAAAATTAAATACCTATATCTTAATGTATGAGCATACATGTTACAGCAATTTTGTTACATTTCTTGATCAAACATGATGATGGTTTACATAAATAGTATGGATATATTTAGAACCAACTTTTTGTCAGAAAATTTAACAGATTCAGATCAGATTTAACCTACACCTATAATACCTGTGCATCATAATATGTCCTATGGTATTTGAAGGATATGAGATAAAGTTTTATGATACATGTAACAACAGCCAGTATTTAGTTTACATGCTACATATATAAAATCTGAGAAAAATCTTGATAATGGGGGAAATCACTTTATTTTGAAAATATAAACTGGGTTATCGTCAGAAATATGTGCTGCCTTTCCCAATTCATTTTAATACGACAAAACTTGAGAAAGGATCGTAACAGACAACATTCTAGCCTAAGCATGCAACAAGTAATCATCAGATTCCAGTCATCCAGGTTGGGAGTGTCAAAAAAGTAATTTGTGACAACAAGGTGGGTGCACATAACACAAATGCAAGCTAGCAGACATAGTTATACAAATCTGTGCCAAAAACCTCTAGCCCTATGTAGGAATTCGTAAAATTTGGTTCAGGATAGAAACTGGTTTCACCTAACACAAAATATGTTATAAAATAGCATTTTGGTTAGCCCATCTGTCAAAAAGTTTTTTGGCAGTGACTATTATATCTACGACAATGTGTTCACATTATGTGGGCAACTCATACATGGTTATTCCAAAATGCCTAATGATATAAACCACTTACTCAGAATGAACTGTTCCAGGGGAAAATATTGAAATTTTATCAATTAAGAGGCTTAATTTGCATGCATTTATTGGATTGCTATTTTTTAATCATCCCCCTTGGACAAAATTAATCATACATGTACATGTTGTATTTTTGTTTCCTGTTCCATAGTGTATACTTTGCATGTGTAACTGATACTTTTCTACATCATTAAATCAGAAAGATATCAACAGTATGACTATATCATGAACATTAATACTTAAAGATATGAAACAGAGCTCTGTCTTAAATTGTTGATTTTGCTGTTTTTGAGATACATAAATAATTTTCTGATATAAAAATATATAAGTTACACTGTATTCTTTTTCTTGCGAGGTGTAGTAACATGATGCATTAGTGCTAAGCATCGCAACGCACTGTAAACTAGCATCAGCTTCCCAATGTATCAAAAAATTCCTGGGGAAATCACTGAATCTAACTGCAAATCTATATATTAATTTCCAGTTATCTTTCTGTCAGATACTTGCATAATGTCTAAAAATTTTATGCAGAAGATTTGGAACTATACCCTTGGATACTGAATGTGATTATTCTGTGATCAATACAAAACTCAGGTCAACTTCAATTAAATTAATCACCTGTAACTGTATTGTTCTTCAGAAATATTTTGGACATGCAAAACAGTGTTTTTGGAAATTTTGGTTTTAAGTTTGTCGCTACCCTTACATGTACATGTAAGAATACTGAGTGTAAGGTATTTCAAGGCAAGAAATAAATAACGAGATTTAACTGAGCTGAATGCAAATAATTTTTAAAAAAAATAAAGAGTAATCCAATAATTGCATACAGTGTTTTAAAAAAATAACAAATCTGACCAATAACTGAGCTGGATGGGTTAAACTTGAATACACAATAAGAGTAAAATGCATTCAATAATTTCTTCATGTATGTACATTGTAACCATTCTAAAAAAAGTGATTATGATTACATAAGACTTTGAAAAGTTAATTCTAATGCAACACCATATGTAATTCAATGACTGCAAAATGTTGAAATTTCAAGCCATCAATTCCATGATTAATGCCAATGGATATATAATGCAAGCACATAAATTACATAGAGTTATATAAAAATTAATATTTTTGACAGCTGCATTAGACATGTTAGAATAAAGATAACAGTATTGTAGTAAAATATTTGCCAACATCAATCTGGCATTTTGCCAGTAAACTCAATTTGCGACCATCAGATCAACAGTTCATGTTGTCAAATATTAACACCTGTCATTGCCCATTGTAAAAAAGATGAAAAGTAAAAAATTTTCTATAAAAATTTAAATTTGCAAATATTCCACACATATCAAACATTTGTCTAGCAAAAATCTCAAAATCTAAATATAAATTGCATTAACACATTGCAGTAACTTCATTCGTACTTTTCACACCATGTGTCTTCCACAAGTGTCGACATCGGCTATCTGATCGAGTAAACACTTTCAAGCATATATGACACCTGTATTGACCTTCACCTCCACCACCACATATTGTCTTTTCATGTCGAGATCTGGTACATTTTAGTGTAAAGCCCTTCCCACAATGTCGACAAAAATATTTCTTTTCTTTAGCTGCATGAGTTGAAATTAGTTTATTCAGATTAACACTTAAAGACACTGGCAATTTCATTTCAGAGGCATCATTTGTTGTTGTTGATTGCAAGTCAATCATATTGACTTGTTTTTCATTCTGTTGATTTGTGAATGGCAATTCTATCATGTTTGACTCTTTCTTCTTGTTTAGATTCATCTTAAGTTGTTCTTTAGCACATTTGTTGAAAAACAGATTGTCCAGTGTTTTTGTTCCTTTATTTGGTGATGATCTATTTTTCCGCAAAATACTTTCAGTATATAAAGGAAACTGTCTGTTTTCATTGTTGCTTGTACTTTTGGGAAACACTGAAGAATTTCCAATTTGAAAATCTTTACCGTGATAATCAAAAGATTCATAATGTTCGTCTATGTGTACAGAACTCTGATTGTGATAATCTGACATTTGTGACAAATCTATTTGTGCAACAGAACGTCGAACTGCGTAATTACCATTTTCATGGTTCTCATCATCATTCATAGCACTGCAGTTTCTACTGTTACTTGCATATTCTTCTGAATGTTCATTTATTCTACCATCTATAGTAATCAAAGATTCTCTAGCCCCGGAAACTGATTCTTCATCATCTTGAGAAGGAAGCTGGATCCACTGCCTTGAAGGTTGCATTTCACAATCAAATTTCATGTTGTGCTTATCAACAGTTTGTGAATTTTTGTCATGTAATGTATGCTCTGGTCTTCCATGGTCAACAACTTCATCTTCAAAATTTTCTTCTACTTTTACTACCACATACCCATCTTGAACAGTTTCACAAAAGTTTGCTTTCTTTTGATTTGGAGACAGGGTTTTATCAGTTTCTTTTTCATGGCAAGGAGTATATTCATAGGAATTTATATCTTTGTTTGGATCATTAGATGAATTAGTACTTATCATTTCTTCGGAAGAGTCAGAAAGAACTTCTAGTTCTTCAGGGGTATTTCTTTTTCGTTGTACAACTTTGAACATTTTTCTTTTCGACTTGGAAGCATGACTGTCAGAATCAAGTGTTTTACTACTTTTTGAGGAGATGGGTTGCATTTTTGGAAAGACCGAATTTCCTGAAGAATTTAAATGAGTTATTCCATTTTTTGTT
>JAOXYI010281722.1:0-10563 GCA_028566495.1 Lithophaga antillarum
ATCGACACTTTCAGCATTTTTTCAGCTATATCGTGACTACCAGACTTACTGGGGGGAGAAATCCCGGAAAGCTATCCAGCTGAACCGGTAAAAGCCGTGACAATGAGTAGATGTCTTGAATCTTATAACATGAAGTGGAGTGAGCAGAGAGTTAAGCTTTGTATGTTTGATAGTGAAAAAAAAAACAAAACAAAACAAAATAAAAATATAAGATATAAGATACGTTCACGCGTAATAACTTCATGTAGGAGATTTTTATAGGAAATGTTCGGCTATTGTCCAGTCAAACTGTGAATATCAGGTTGTGAAACTTGGCAATCGAATCACTGATTGAGAAGGGGAGTTATCAATTCGAAAATGCCAGTTTCAACAAATATTGACCAAGAAAAGCATACACCAAATTATATAATATCTAAATATTGAGTAGGCGTCTGTAGAAGGAGGAAAAGATACGGTGAACAATTTTTCTCTGTCGGAATATTGGTTTTCTCAGTACAAAGTTCATGTCTTACTACTTCTGCACCAAAAACGTTTAGAGCACAGACTTTTTACGCTATTTTTGACAATATTACGATTAATAGTTTTTTACACTCGCTGAAACGTTTAAGGTCCCTATACGAACGAACGACAAACGAACGATATACGGACAGAAAACGAATGGAAAACGAACGAACGAAAAGTGCAAAAAAAAAACGTGCAAACGAACGAAACGAGCTATTATTTCTATCGTTTATACGAAAGCACAAAAATATTAACCAATCAGCAACTGACTACAATTTGCATTTACAAAATGTAATACATCAAAATAAGCATGACTTATTTTACAATATTTAAACATGTGATTTACACCTTTAATGCACCAATTTTGTTTTTTGTTTGTTTTGGTTTGTTTCCATTTTTTTGTATCCCTAAACTATCACATTAATGTAATGAAATCATAAGAAAAAAACGAAAAATTTTAATTTTAATTTACATTGTAAATTTGGTAAGCGCCAGCCTCTTAGCACCTACTCGCACAAAACCTGGCAAAAAAGGAGTCGAATAAAAAGGTCACACCTACATAGGCATATCGCAACATAAAAATTTGACTGTAACCTAAGAACTATATGATGTGAGTACATTCGAATGAAGAATTACAAAAGGCAGCTCATATTAAAGTATACGTGCTTGTTCTTAGCGACCAATTCTTTTTTTAACTGTTAAATTCGATAGTTTTTGAAGGCGTCAGATGTTTCGATTGTTACTTTCTATTGTAATGATCTACATTTACAACGTCCACGACGGCAATACTTATTTCCTGCACCTTGTAAACAAGACAAAGATGATTTATATAACAGTTTAGCCAACAAATTTTATTTCTTGATTAAAAAATAATTAAATTCTTTCGGAACTATTCTTGCTTATCAATATATTAAAATTTCCGACATCAGTTTTGCAACTTTACGCTTCAACTTACAAATAAACGGCGACTGGTGGGAGCTTGTGGTTTATAGAGAGGTTTCATTTAGTCAATTTTAAATATTTTACGAGTTCGAATTTTTGAATATTTTTTTAAAGATACACCTCATAAATGTTCACTGAGAATTATCAAATCTAGTATTGTCTTTTATGAAGCTTTATCAATTGAACATTGAAGTAGAAAGTGTTCACTATCTAATAACAAATATTTCTTCCACTCGGATATTGACTAGAATAAACATGTACAAGACGTGCTCTGTGTACTATTTAATAAATTTATTTGATATGAATAGTGAGGGATTACATTAACATTAAGCAACCATTCGCTAAACAAAGCTTTCTGTACTTATGATATTTTATATAACAATAAATTTAATCTGAATTTTTGTTTTTCTGAATGCAAAATGTTTAAAAATCAAAATAACATAATTAATGTTTTATTCGTTCTATTTATCTATGTTAGCAAAGCTAAATGGTCCATATATCGTATATGGACTGGACTCCGACTCCGTTCAGTGTTGTTCTATTCAACTATACTAGCCAAGCTGGTTACATAAAGTATATGCACCGGAACCGTGATGTTGCATATTGCAAAACAATTGTAGTATAATATAACAAATAGTTCATGGTACTTCGATGGCAATAGATGGACCAGTCGGTCAACCCCTAAAATGTATATTAACTTCAGTTTCCCTTCGGTCCATACAATGTTTGGAAGGTAACCAAATCTGTACATAAACTACTATATGACCTTCAGCATCATGAAATATTTGTTAATTATTATGAAACAATATACAATTCTGTATCTTCATATCAAAAACAGTACAAGGAATGATAAGGCCTGTTTTTTTTTTTTTTGTTTATGTTTTTGTTTTTGTTTTTGTTTTTTTGTTTTGTTTGTTTTTTCTTTTTTTGCCTCTTAAATTCTTAAATTTTAAATTGTGCCAGTGTAATCAGTTTCCATCGATTAAGTATACACAAATTCCCACTCCTTTTGAATAAACAAATTTTGTTTTCATTTGTGAAGCATTCGTTTCGATTTGGGCTCCAAAATTAGCCATTTTTTACCAAAAAGTTAAAAAATGCCAGAAAATCATACTTTTTCGGACAGTTTTATTGAATATAAATATAAGCAAAAGCTAGTACCACAAAAATATCACATCAAAAGTTGTTTACTTGTAAGATCCACCGATGGTATAAATAATTTGTTGGCACTCGCTTTTGCTCATTTTTAATTATGTCAAAAATCAACGAAAAATATCCCAAATATTACAGTTTTGACCCACATGCTGTTTAAAGACACGTTCATGACGTCACAAATCAGCCTACAATAATTTAATTACGTAAAGTTTAAGAACAATCACTTCACACTAGCTTTATTTTCATTTTGTAATGATCATTTAACCTTGTTTTCAAGGGACTAAAATTGGCCCTTATCATACCTTGTCCTTTATTAATTTATTATGAAACAAACATTCAGTTCCGAATTGTAACTTCCTGTTTTCCTACCTTTTCCAGCTTTACCTACAGCTCCACCTCCAACTCCAACTGTGCCTGCTATTCCGCCTCCGAATGTACCTTTGGAATGAAAAGATAAAACGAAGTAAAAAGCCAAACATATCTTCTGTTAACTAGCATGCAAGTTTTTCCAGTTCAAATATTACCGTGTAAATATCTTTCATATCATAATCAAATTTAAAACATTCTGGAAAATAACTGTAGTTTAATTGACTTAATTTGTGTAGCGTATTGTATAAAAAAAATAAAAAAGAGTTCTAGGTGATGATGAAAATGTTCTATAAGTTTATGGAAGGCGTCAGTATGCAAATCTATCTGCATGCCAAGTCTGTTGATTTATTTATTCACACCAGTTCGTCTATAGCAACTTCAGATATTTTAAGAAGGTCCTACAGAGGGATACTGAGATCGATCGACTGAACGAAAAATAAAAATTTGTGTCAACAGTAATCAAATCAAACGTGAACGAAACGAAAAGTCTTTAGGATTCTCCTTTAAAAAGAAAGAATCAATTTGTATAAATTTTGTACGAACCGAACACGCGAACTGCTTCATTATAGAAATGTATGACCTTGCATGATTTATACATACCTCCAAAGCCTCCCGCTCCTCCAACACCACCGAAACCTCCTGCTCCAATACCACCGAAACCTCCTGCTCCAAAACCACCCAAACCTCCTGCTCCAACACCTCCTAGACCACCAAAGCCTTTTCCAAATCCAGCTCCTAAGCCTGCAGCAAGGCCACCGCTAATGCCAGCCGAAATACCAGGTACAATTGCTGGTACTCCTCCAACACCGCCTATTCCACCAGTAAATCCACCAGCAAAACCACCGCCAAATTGTCCACCGCCTACACCAAAACCTCCACCAGCGACAGCTCTTTGAAGAAATGAGATGTAAAACATTAACCTTATGTAAGCTTCGTAACTAATGGTGATAAACCTTCCTTGACCACCTCCAACAGCGCCTGCAGTACCCCCTGGTATGGCACTAAGGGTGCAGACCAGAACAAACATTATAACCAATTTGGTCATTTTGCCTGAAATATAAAAATATTGAATTATGATTAATTTTAAAAAGATGTGTATACTAGTATTACTTTATTATTTATTTACTTTTTCATTGAAGCGAGGTAGAAATAAGAAAAGTGACCATGTATAGCTACAGTTCTTTTTTGCCCGGATGTGTGGTTGAGGTGTTGAAGGTTTTTTTTCGTTCCGGTAAAAAAAAGTCAAAAATGTACTGAAATATAGTATCGTCTATTCATGGAAATTTACAGAGAAGCAAAGCAACAATCATAGAAAAATGCGGTAGCAAGAAATTAGCTAAGGAAAAGTAATTAACGTTGTAAACCTAAAAAATTATCGGAATTGCTTATCGGACGTTACCATTAGCGAACCGTCACTAAGGGGACGTCCAATTGTTCATTCTATGATGTGCGATTTCATATAATATTTTGTATTTTGAGCTTATTTCCTACAAGGGTCTGCTGATAAAAATGTCAAACGACGAAGATTTATCCGCAGAATTGTATGAACTTTTAACAAAGATAGACAGGAAGTTAATTGCCATCCAGCAGAATACAAATAAAATTGATGACATTGATAAAAAGTTGTCAGAACTAACAACAACAGTTCGCTCTCTAGAAACACAAGTAGCCAAAGTCACAGCTAAGACAGCAGAACTGGAGCTATCTACTGAAGGAATAAGTGAAATGTTCGATACGGTCAAGGCTAAATGTGACAACAACACTTCTCAAATAAAATCTATCTCTACAGAAATGAAAGATGTACGCGAGGAATGTTTGATTGATGCAGAGGAAAAGTCAGAATTAAAGGAGAAAATTTTAGACCTACAGTGTAGATCCATGAAAAACCATCTTGTATTTTCGGCAATTCCTGAGAAAAATGGTGTGAAAACACAGAAGACATATTACGAAAGTTTATAGAGGATGAACTGAACATACATAGACGGTTGGAATTAGGAAATGTACATCGCTTTGGTGTAAAACAAGATTTTGAAAGAAAAAAGAAACATCGACCTATTGTTGCCAGAGTCATCTACTACAATAATCTTAAGCAAGTTCTTGAAGCAGGTCCAAAACTAAAATGAAAAGATTTCTGGATAAATCAGCAGTACCCAGAAGAAATTGTAAACCGACGAAAGGCACTATATCCAAAACTGAAGGAGGCAAAACGACAAGGGAAAAGGGCTACCATTATAAGAGACAAGCTCATAATATATGGGGAAACTATATGTCCCACAGAGTGAAAAAAAAGGGAAACAAGATCCTCGCTCCACAAGATAATAATACTACCAGGCAAAACAAGAGGGCCAGAACCAATTCTTCAAATAGCAGCTTTTCAGGATAACAAATAAACAGAGATTTTCAGAACAACTGGAATGAAAATAAACAACAGACGTTAAAAATTCTCACATTAAACGTATGTGGCATCAAAAGACGACTCCAATACCCAGAATTTATTGAACTTATCAAAACGTATGATATATTGTTCTTCCAGGAATCCAAAACTGATGACTATGATGAAATTATAATACCGGGATATATTACTGATATGAAAAATAGGTTTGAATTCGTTAATAGAAAATCGGATGGTCTTATTTTATGCCACAAAAGAAAACTATATTATAACTATTAAAACCGAAAGTAAGTTTGTTCAATGGTTCAAACTTTCGTCTAGGTTTACTAAATTAGATGAAGATTTGGTATATATACTGAAAATACTAGATATACTTCCCCAGACGCTTTTCGTGAAAGAGAATGAAATTCTTAACCTTTCTGTAAATAATAAATATATCTGTATTGCGGGAGGCTTTAATAGCCGAACAGCTATGGGTTTTGACTTCATTCCTGTAGATGAAAATGAGTTCATCGAAATTATTCTAGATTCCCCAGATATTACACAAAATGATGTAAGTAAACTTGAACGATTCAATATACCTGAAATTAGAAATAGTGCTGATAAAACAAAAAATAATTGCGGTAATTTATTATTAGATTTATGTAAATTTAATAACTTGTATATAGTAAAGGGGCGAATTGGAAACAATATAAATGGAAAATTAACAAGTAAAAACGCATCTGTTGTTGACCTTTTTATAGGTACAGCGGAATTCTTAGGTATTGTTACAAATTCTGAAGTATTAGTTTTTTGTTGCCTGTTTTCAGATATACATTGCCCTGTAGACATCAGAAAACCTTTAATAATGATATTAATACTGATATTAATGAAGCTAAATTAGACGTTTTTGAGGAAAAAATCAACAAATGGCAAGAAGGGGAAATCGGTGAGTTTATTTCATAAATTAATAACGATACGTTGAGAGTTATAGAAGATATATTGGCTGAGACTGATAATACATGTACATCAGCTTCTGTTGACTGTGTCAACTCTATTGTTGAAAAAATAGGCGAATTATTTACTGATGCAGCAAAAACTACTTTCGGAACTTTTTTACCAAAACTACATCCTAACACTAAACCAAATATAGCAAATGAAAAACCTTGGTTTGATTATACTTGTAAATCTGCCAGAAGGAAAGTTAGGAGAGACCAGAGATTATATAAGTTTAATAAAACAGATACAAACCTTGAAAATAAAAAACGTAGTGAAAAAGAATATAAAAAGATTCTGGATAAAAGTATAAAGAAATATAGAAAAGACATGAGGAATAAAATGAAAAATCTTAAAACGAAAAACCCAAAGGACTATTGGAAGATTTTAAATAGGGGACCCAAACAAAGATAACCACATATTCCCATTGAATACTAAACCATTTTTTCAAAACAGTAAACCAGATTGATGATGTAAGTGATGCTGACAGTATCTTAGAAAAGGACGATCGTGCCTCCAGTGATATTATAAATGCAGAAATTATGACGGATGAAATTCTAAAATGCATAAATAACTTAAAAAAAATAAAAAAGCGAGTGACGATGACCTGATTATAAATGATTATATTAAATCTACTGTCGACAAAATGATACAAATTTATATGAAATTGTTCAATCTAATATTCGATACTGGCATAATACCAGAAAGTTGGCTATCTGGAAATATTCATCCCCTATATAAAAATAAAGGAGATTATCAAGATCCAAATAACTATAGACCAATTACCATTCTGAGCTGTTTTGGTAAATTATTCACATCAGTACTAAATAACAGATTATCGAAATTTGTCGAAGAATTTTCGGTTTTGCATTTTACTAGTAATCAAAGTGGGTTCAGAAAACATTACTCCACAATAGATAATATATTAACGATACATACGCTATTTGACATCATCAGAAACAGAAGGAAGAAGTTATTTTGTGTTTTCATTGATTTTGCTAAGGCCTTTGATACAGTTTGGCGAAATGGCTTATGGTACAAATTAATCTTAAATAACATAAATGGAAAAATGTATAAAATCATTGTCAATATGTATAACAAAATCACGTGTTGTATGTAACAATGAATTTTCAGAATTTTTCCCATGCAATACAGGTGTGAGACCAGGAGGAAATTTGTCCCCTTTATTGTTTTCTTTATATATAAATGATCGTACTGATTTTCTCGGAGCAAAGAACATAAATGGTCTGTCTCCTATATCTGAGAGTTTTGAAAATGATATGGATATTTATGTAAAACTATTTATATTGTGGTGATATTTATATGGTGGTGATACGGTACTCATGTCAGATAGTAAAACAGATCTTCAAAAACAATTAGAATATTTTAGTCAATATTATGACACATGGAAGTTAAAGGTCAATATATCAAAAACTAAAGTATTAATATTTTCAAGTGGAAGAATAGCAAATGACATATAGTTTTCCTTTAAAGGTGAACGTTTAGATATTGTAAATGATTTTAATTACTTAGGGCTTGTCTTTACAAAATCTGGCTCATTTCATAACGCAAAAAAGAAACTTGCTGGAAAGGCTACCAAAGCTATGTACAATATGTTGAAAAAGGGTCGAATGTATAATTTGCCTATACAATGTCAGATTGACCTGTTTGATAAGATTGTGAAACCTATTTTACTCTATGGCAGTGAAGTGTGGGGATTTGGCAAAAATGATATTATTGAGCAGGCACATCTAAAATTTTTTGAATATTTATTGCATTTAAAAAATCTACCCCTAGTAATATTGTTTATGGTGAAACAGGCAGGTATCCATTAGATATCTGCATAAAAAGTAGAATAATTTCATATTGGTGTAAACTTTGTGTAGACGAAACCAAGTTATCATCAAAGGTGTACAAATTGTCATATTTTCAATATATAGTAAGGAATATGAATCTTATGGATAAAATATGTGAATGATATCTTAAACAGATGTGGTTTCTCAAATATGTTCCATCTCCAAAACGGAAATTTTGCCAAATGGCTGGTTAGTAGCATCAAATTAAGGTTAGCTGATCATTTTAAACAAAGCTGGTATTCGTCCCTTCAAGAGTCTCCTAAATGTTTAACTTACAGATTATTTAAGGACAATGTGGAATTTGAAACATATTTCAATATTTTAAGCGATAGAGATATTTATACTCTCTGTAGATTCCGTACATTAAATCATTCATTACCAATAGAAAAGGGAAGTATACTTGTATACGTGTTGTAAACGAAATATATATACGCATGTATACTTGTTGTAAATGAACTCTCTGTTATTTGTTCATGTTGTGTTATAATTTGTTGTATATAATTATAGTGCTGTTAGCTATATGTGTTGTATATACACTGTGAAAATACTTTTACACTATTTTATTAATTGTTCTCTTTATAATAAAATAAGACATAATTTATTCCTAATACCTTCATCTGCGGAGATACTGATCTTAATGTTTTCAAGTATGCTAACGAAAACTTGTCATTCTAATAAAATACTGATATTTTCATAGCAATTCACACCTATATAGAAAATAGTCATAGATTGGATTGATTAATGCAGTTCAATATCTTTGATCACCGTTTTATAGATTTTGTGAAATTTTTTTGTGCGTTCTAAATATGTGTTGTTGCAATGTATATGTTTGTTGTAAATTGTTAGGAGAAGGCTTATAATAATGTTGTTTTAAATGTTGTGCTTGTCGTATAACTGTTGTAACTGTGCGCAACCCTAGTATTTATTTTGTGAATAAAATATCTTTAATTTAACTACCTAAACTACTGGGCCACCAAGGTTCATCACAACATTTAAATAGTGAAAAACTCGACTGTCGAAAAGTCGATTTAACTCCAAAGGAAAAAATGTTGACAAGTCTTGTTTGTTTCCCTTGACGACAGCTGTAAATCTACCTGTGTGCGCTTACGTGAAACAAAGAATTTTATTGTTTTGGCCTTATTTGGGGTTAGATTAGTCTGGATATAATTTAAGTAATTGATTGATAGATTGATAAAATGGAGTTTAACGCCAGTTTCATCAACGTTAAGCTATATCGTTGCTATCAGTTTCATTTACGGAGAAAATCAGGGTACTCTGCGAAACTACCCACCTCTTTGAGTAACGGATTAAGCACATTAAAAATTTCTGCGTATTTGTGTTTCTCATCGTTAAGAAAATCTTTCTGTCATCATTCTTGTCAAGTCTTGGTTCAAGTTTCACTGGATGTTACCAAATAAGATTTTTGAACTGCGAGGCAGTCAAAATCTTTCTCCGCGACAACTATCTTAGATTTCAAAGTATAATGGTATATTAAATAGAATTCCTCCCTAGTATAATTTCGTTTCGCCCCGGGGTCTTGAAGAAGAGGATTATTATTGTAATCATTTATTACATTTGACAACAACAACGGCAGCGCAGTGATGAGTATGGCTAAATTGACTCTTTGTACCAAGTGAGCTAAACATCATACTTAAAATGATGAGACCATAACAAACTCAACTTATTCGTTTAGTGAAGAAAAAATCATAAAAGATTTATCCGTGTATGAGTAGGTTGTAAATGTATTAAATATGATCCAAAGATAATCCTAAGCTATTTATTTATCCGTGTATGAGTAGGTTGTAAATGTATTAAATAAGATAATTCTAAGCTTTTCCTAGTGGTATCAACCATTTTCATTTGTTTTTTTTTTTTTTGTTTTTTTTTTTTTTTATTTTTTAAACCACCAACATTCAGTTTTTCAATGAAAGGCAACGCAGTTCCTTGACGAACGAAAAGGTGTATAACACAAAAAGTTCAATGATTCAAACAATATAAACGTAAATTTCTCATTTTTTTCTCTTTACAACACTACATCCATTAGACAGATACTCTTATAAACTTGTTGGTTTCATATTTTTGTGCCAGTGCACATGGTGCGCAGAATTCACACAAAAACACAGTCAAATTATTCGGAGAACACACACACAAGCACATATGTAACAACAAGAAGATACCAAGTCTCTACGATTAGCTGTTGAATTATTCTGCGTTTTACACTTGTATTGGAGATATAAGATATTACTGATCTATTCATCCACCCACCCATCTGGTTTTCTGATCTATCTATCCATCTATCTATCTACAATGTATTTATCTATCTTAAATTAGCTCAAAGGCACTACTTATTTACTTTGGTTCTTACTTCTACTT
>JAOXYI010281939.1:0-10562 GCA_028566495.1 Lithophaga antillarum
CTTTTGCGTCAGCAGCTGAGTCCTGTCCAGAAAATCACTATATTGGCAACAGGCTCTAGAATAGCGTATGAGTTGTGGAATATAAACTCCATACGCCGGTGCTGCTGGAATGTTGCTGCTGATGAATGGGAAATTGACAATTGGAATAAATAATTATTATATTGTGCGTTCCACAATGTAAACTATTTTAGATTCTAACCACAATCCAAGATGGTATTTTTGTATCTCCGTTCATTACATGATACGTAGTTGATCTTGGAAGCTTAATTAATCGAATTTGGTCTTGGAAGTTTATTAAATCAAAGTTGGTCTAGGAAGCTTTATTAAACCGAGGTTGGTCTTGGTTGGTGCTGGGAGCTTTATCAAATCGAATGTGATCTTGGAAGCTTTATTAAACCGAAGTTGGTCTTGGAAGTTTATTAAACCAAGCTTTATTAAACCAAAGTTGGTCTTGGAAGTTTATTAAACCAAGCTTTATTAAACAGAAGTTGGTCTTGGAAGTTTATTAAACTGGAGTTGGTCTTGGAAGCTTTATTAAACCGAAGCTGGTTTTGGAAACTTTATTAAACCGAAGGTGATCTTGGAAGCTTTATTAAACCGAATTTGGTCTTGGAAGTTTATTAAATCTAAGTTGGTCTTGGAAGCTTTCTGAAACCGAAGTTGGTCTCGAATGTTTTTTAAACCGAGTTCACTAAACCGAGGTTGGTCTTGGAAGCTTTATTAAACCGCATTTAGTCTTGGGTGTTTATTAAACCGAAATTGGTGGAGGCAGGGAATTGTAATTCCCTTATGGAATTAAGAAATCCGTATTACTACATGCAAGAAACAAAATTATAGGATCGTGCCACAATCAACGAAAAACGTTATGAAGTTTTGCACATGATATTCACACAACAACAGCTTTATACATGCAACTCTGCTTTCAAATCCCGCGATATATATACACCTTTTGAATGTAGTAAAAATCTTTCCTTTTTTTCACCTGTTCAATTGATACATATTGCTTAAGAATAAAAGGCGATTTACTTTGAAGTTTATATATTAATCGGAGTATTTCAGAAATTTCATGCCGCTTTAAAATAATATGACAATTTGTTGAATAGTTAAGTATTATTCCCGCAGTTTTTCAGAATAGAGATCAAATTTTTATTAATCTGGATTTGCTTATAAAAATAATATGTATTGAAATTCTCCGAACCTTTTGTTTCTCCGAGTCTTTTTGTTTTGGGTGTTTTTGCATACTGAAGAATGTACTGTTTATCTGTTATTTAATTCACTGAAAAAAAGGGAATTTTTTATGTTAAATACAGCGATATGCATTTAATGTCATTTTTGATATTAAACAGAAGATATAAATATTGAAAATATTAACTCCGCCTCATCCGTAAAAACAGATTGATCCCGATCGGTAAGTCGTCCAATGAAAATACGCCATTGTGGGATTATTCTCGAAACTGTCAGCACAAAATCTGATACAAGTGTTGAAATCTGCATTCTTCCCTTGGCTCCGCCCCTATTATTATCAGAGACCTGCCGCTTCAGGCGTAATAGCACTACAGTTTGAGAATAAACAGAAAGAGTGACTATCGAATTAAGACAGTTTTAGTTCGTAGATTTAATTTTTTTGTCATAACAAATCTAAAGTAAATATTGTATTAAACTTTTTAAAACTAAAAATCTTTAAGAAGTGAGAGATTTTGGAGGACAAAAAAGTTTTTGCTTTAATTTTCACGCGTGGACATGTACTAAAATTTGAAGTCTAATTTCGAACGAAGTGATCTTTGTTTTCGGATGTGTATATGAAGGACGGAGTAATGGTAGAGAAATCTAACCTGGCCTTGTCAGAAGGGGGATTTGAGAATCCTCATTACTACGGGTCAGAAATACCATATGGTGAACACCATGTAGGGAGCAGGGTAAGTAATATTTACATAAGTTGTTCTAAAGCTTCTTTAGAGCTTTCCTTCTATAAAGCAGCCATTAATATTTCAAAAAAGGCTATTATTTTTACATAAAATAATTTACTTTAATTTAATTCACAGGTTAACAGTTATATACATTTTGTATAAATTTTAATCTTTGTAATTGTGCTTATTTTTATTTTTTTTTTTTTAATTCATTTAATAATAGCCTCTTTGCAAGTATTTACTTATTTAAATAAAAAAAAAACTTTTTAAGATCACAACGGTCTTTGGGATCAGTTTTAATATTTTTTTAATACGAGTTCGAATTTTCTATTGGATCTTATTTTCTTATTTTCATTACTACATAATTTTTTTAAAAATGAAATGCGTTTTTTTCATATTTTGTATTAAATGAAAACAAGGTAGGGGAATTTATGAAGCGAAGACACCCATCTTACATTATCTGATAATTTCTGTTCTTTTCTGTGACTATATGAAAGATATGTTTTCTTGTTTTAATTTGGGGTACTATACTTTGGGAAAAGGTTATAAATGTTCTAGCATTATTTTAAATATTTTTTTATCATGGTTTCATTTAACTATAAAATAAATCATTTAGCTTTCTACCATGTTCTGCGTGTGGATTTATACATGTAGTACGATTTTTAGGATCAACTAATTTTCAAGAACGTAAGGACAAAAATTATGAAAATTTGAACTGTTCGATCCAGTGAAATAAGTGTCCAACTGGTGGCGACAAAATTAAGATGAAAAAATATTATAATAACTTGGCTAATCTGTCGGCATGTATCGTGTTTGATGATTTATAATAATTGGTGTAAATGAGATTAATTTGATCACGACCAAGTGATAATAGAGTATTTATAAACTTCCTGGGTATTATCGAATTTCCTTACCCTACCAGCTAAAATAATGAAGTGAAAAGTTCTGTTCAGAAGAAGTTCTAAATGTTTGCATTTTTAAAGTTTAAAATAATTTAAAATTAAAATTTATCACCTTGCAGGTTACATCCATTGGAATTTTTTTGTCTAGAAAAGAAGAAACGAAAGTTTTAATTTTTGTATATGAAATAGCTACATATATGTCACTAACAAACATGTATATTTGGACATGTTCTGACAATTAAAGGCTTCTATAGTCATAACACATGGGAAGTTTTCATTTTACCGGCTGGGGAAGGTTGTAAATCTTGCAAATATATTTCAGAAATTTTTTATATATATTTCCTGTATTTGTCATTTATTTCTTTTTCTTGATAATTTAGGTGTATGTGACCTAAAATAAGCGGTTTGAGCATACATGTTATCACACTTAATTAAATTATAAATTCGTTTCTAAAATTATCTTTACGTAAGTTGCCTTTAAAAATGCCAAATTTTCCTGCTATTCAAATTTAAATCTTTTTTTTTATTTTTAGTTTTTGCAGATGTTCAGCAAAGTATACACAAAAATTAATCATGACACATTCTACATGGTTAAGTAGTGTTTAACAAAAACCAGAACTGTTTTATGTATGTAAAATTTATTTTCCCATTTTTTTTCCTTTTTAAAGCTTGCTTGCATTCCACCAACTTTCTTGGGTGTTTTCTCTTATCAGGGAAGTGTCACCATCGAAATACTTCGGTATTTATCACTCGTGTTAGATGCTTATCGAAAGATGGTGAATCTGTCAGAAGACTTCGAAAACTGACGATTGAAATTAAGAGGAGCAGATTGTTGATAAAATTTATACTGTTTCGGTTGACATTTGTGAACCAAGCAGGTCGCATCCTGTAAATATTTATATGCAATAAAATGGCATTTGCAATAGCAAAACAGTCATGAACAAATCATTTTAATTAATCACAAATACTTTTGTTAGTAAGTGTTATTTCTGCACCTACATTTTGTGTTCTTTATTTGCGAAATAAAGATCGAAGAAAAAACGAAGTTCAAAACGAACGTTTTTCATGTAAAGTTTGCACGAGAAAAAATAACTATATTTTTTTTTAAGTTTTAGATTTCTCTTTTTTCTGCCTATTTGAAAATCCGATACAATGCCACAAATAAAACCGTTTATTCCACAGACGGTCTAGCGGACGTAATGGGCGTAACAAAAATAACAAAGTTTTATGATTGTGTATCTTCATACTGAATTTTTTTAATTATATGGTCGCAATCATATGATTACAATAACATTTTAATTTGACTGTAAGCAGCTGTGTATGATTTGAACGAATGCCGCTAGTATCCGATTATTTACTTGAAAATTAAGTAAAGATGGGTCACGTGTCGATAATAACAGACTACAAATATTTTAATTACTTAGTACTTTTGGTTAATTGTTGAAAGCATACGTTCAAATAATAAAAAATAATGTGAACTGAATCGGTAAAACGAAGTTACGGGTTTGACAAATCGAGGAAATTCGTCACGCCATTGTCACCCGTAGTTAAGTTATCAGAAATCAGTGATAATTAATTCTGATGAAGTTTGATCGTTTTTGTTAATAAAATCATCATTGAATAGAACAAAAATGAAGTATGTTCATATATTTCACAATAATAGATAATTTTTAGGCTATGTTAGAGGGTACCCCATGTGGCATTTGCTCCTATATGGCATGTGTAAAAAAAAAATGCTATTTCCCCGATTTTTTTAAATTTTAGTTCCAAAATATGATGTAAAAAATCAATTTTTCAAGTGCCTATATGAAGTGCGTAAAAAAAGAATTGGCTTATACTTCATAAGTAAAAAAATATGTAGGCCGTATCGCATATGTAAATAAAAAGAAAGAAAGAAAAACCCTAAGAGAGCCTCATTCTTTTTTCAAAATAAGTATATAATATTGATGATATGATCAGTGACTATATTTTACTTTTTAATTCATCTGTGGAAGAAAATTTAAGAAACGAATTATGTGAGAAAATTTCATATATTAGGATTTAATTTTTTAAGTTGCCTTTTTTTTCAGGCCTAACAATAATAACAAGCAAGCTTCTTTTCACAACTTCAATGAAATGTCCGTAATTATCAGTAAAATACAGTTTAGTTACAGAAATATGAAAAGTCGAAATATTACTTGGAAAATATACCGTGGTCTTACTACCCATTTCATATATAAAGCAGATTGAAATATGGGTGGACACCATCTTTTATTTTTCTTACTTAAATTTGTAATTGACACAATTGTTTAAAAGAAAGTAACAGGAAGTGCCAATAACAAAGTACATTACAAAAACTGCATACCACAAATTTAATGATACATTTTATTTTTCCAGACAATGCCAGTCCTAAACAAGTTTGAAAGTCAAAGTTTCTGTGCTGGGTGTGGAATTCGGATTTTAGATAGATACTATCTCTTAGCCGTCGATAAACAGTGGCATGTGTCGTGTTTAAAGTGTTCCGATTGTAAAATTCAACTAGATTCAGAACTTACATGTTTCGCCAGGGGAGGAAACATTTTCTGTAAAGAAGATTACTACAGGTAGGATAAATTACTGTTAGATTTTTTGGCTGCTCGAAAACAGGGGTAACTTTGGGAAGGGTCTCAATGGGGTTTAAGCGTGACGCAGGATTACCTAATTCTGAATAAGCGTGACACGGGAATGTCAAAATAAATGAGCATGAAAACGGGTATGAGCCCATGGCGTGACACGGGAAATTGAAGAAATTGGACCCCTGAAATCAGGAAAAGGGTCCGTCTTAAAGAGTCCGACTAAAAAACTTTCATTCTCGTGAATTCGGGAAAGTAAAATTATGTTCGGGATTGCGGGAAAGAGGACCCCCATTAAGAGCCCCTTGGGAGACTGTTAGGGTTTTTCTGGCTGTTCGAAAACAGTGGTAGGTTGGGAGGAGTTTTCTTTGACGTTCTGACCCCGTTACTATACATATAGTGGACATGTCGAAAATTTAAATTAATATTATTTCAGTTTTATTGTAGTTCACAGAATTATATTATTGGTGACTGTTTTTTATCTCGACCATTCAAGCTAATCTATACTTTAACACAATATTGAGCATATTTTGATACCATGTAATAACACTGTAGGTATTTATTTTCCGATAGAACGGCCTTTCCTTTTCCATCAGGCTTCCATCACGATGTTGATTTTTTTTATTTATTTATTTTAATTTTCTTTTCATATTGTTTATTTCAGTAGGAATACCGCAGTAAGAACGTTAAATATATAAATGTTTTGCAAAAATGCATTAAAGCTTTGAAATAATGATGTCCCACTAAAGTATCCTAATATGTTTACTACCTGAGTGAGAGGTACACTTAAAAGGAGAGTCCAGTACGGAACGAACGACAATTTTTATTTTCTCCAGGAAATTTTAATTTTTCTATTTCCGAAATTCTAAGTTCATGCATAACTGTCATTCGAATTTCTCAAAGCATATTTGTATTTCGGTTTACATTTTTAAGTTTATAAAATAGATCGTTCTTCCAACAGAAAAATAGCAATCAGCGAATACGTAATACCCTAGAATTCAATGGAACGATTTAAATATGGGATAGAAAGTTTGAAACTTTTTAAAATAAATACATATATCACCACTAATGTACATCTATCATAGCTTTTTGTATGAAATGAATTTTAGTGCTTTCCCAACTTTTAAAAGCAAGACGAGTGATTGTGTGTCCTTGATATTAGCTTTTTTCTTACTTTCTGTGGTCGGAGGTATTTGCAGATCATAAAATGATTTGAGTTTCTTCATTTACTGTTTAAAAGGACTTTATTTACTTGAACAAATTAAAAAGATTTCTAATCCTGAAAAAAGTACAACAGAATTGGTTTCTTCAAATATAGGGACAGTCACTTGAACTAAAAATTTCAATAAAACAATTACAAGATTTTAAATTTTAAATAACACGTCTCCTGTTGTACATTCACCTTCAGAAGATACGAACGTTTATCCGGAAATTTCGTCCCATCAAAGATTTCAATTCATTTACTTAAGTTAAATATTTGTTTCAATTTTGTGAATGTCAAAGGTGTTCTTATATTTAGAAAACAAATATAAAACATTTGATTTCACTTGTTTCAAGTGAGGGCGGATTATTTTGTAAATTATTTAAATATTTGTCGTCTCAAATGTCTTCCAGGAGTCTTTATAGAATTAAAATTTCAATTTTCTTTTTGCACATAAACCAGAAGACAGCGTTTAGAATTATTGACAAATGTGTATCAACTCTAATTTGCTACATATGCAGAGAGTCAGAATATATTGTGGGGAATATTTCAGTACTATCGTTCATTGATACTTGCACATTTTCAAGTTCCGGTTTCTTCCCACTAGTTGGTGATTTGTTTGCGAGTCCCGTGAAAATAGTACAAGATCCGTTACAATACATATTGAATTAACTGATTTTATGATCTATTTCATTTTTATACCTGAGAAGTATTATGATTTTAGCAAATGCTAAGTGTGTACCAGATTAAAATTATATTTTGAAAATATCGTTCAAGTATTTCTGACCGACATCGGTTTCTATAAATATCTGTAATGCTCGTGATTTTTTAAACGTTACATGTATTTTTATTTATGACCAAAATTCATAAAAAATATTTTTAAATACATGTAGTTCCTGAAGAAAAATAACACATTATATACATGTACTCAAAATGCATTTGTGGTCAAAGTATTCAGCAGAGAATTTCGAACAGTATACTGGCTTTCTGTTGTTGAAATACCAGATTTTCAAACTGAACTCCAAAACGAAATATGCCGGTACAACAAAGGCCATGAATATCGATAATAAAAATCAATTTGTGAAGGATAAATGTTCTTTTTTCATCCCCTACTTATAGACTCCGATGTCGGCGGGTATCTTTTGTCTAGCATGGGTAATCTGTATTTAAAGCTTATAATTTCATATGCCCCGCTTGGTTAGATCTCTATCGGCCATACAATACAATTTATTTTCTAGCGGCATTCTCAACTCTCCCGTTTATTTAACCTTACTTAAAGAACTTTGGTGGTCTCTCATTTCCCCTTTTATTCTGTGTAAATATTTGATCAAGTTCATCATGTGGTATCATATTTTTATTTAATATTTTTAGGAATAAAACGTACTTTAAAAGTAAATATCTACCAAAGATTGAGTACATTTTATAGAAAACATCACATTTCACTCTCAGAAAGAAGAATTCACAGTTTCTTATAGATCCGTATTTCAAACACTTTGAAATGATTTTTTACCTTATAGAAATACTGAACAATCTTGGACAGTTACAAATGTAGCTGTTTAGGAAATAAATAAGGCTTGTAATGTTCTTTTTCACACTAGGTTCTAGAAAAAAGTGAAACAAATTCTCTGTGAAACTGTTGACTTTTTTCGCGTATGAAAAAAATGAATTATTAAATTTGAAATTTAGCCTATCTTCTTTTGTGACTTCGTACACACAGCACATATTTTCAAGGATTCCATTTTTATTTTGATCTCTTTACTCTATTATGTTTCAAAATATGTCGCGCACACATGCAGGGTGTCTGAGTCGGAAAAGAATTCGATTTTTTTATATTTTTATACGACGTGTGATAATCTATTAATAAAATGTTCCAACAGATAAATTGTGACATTTTGAGGAGTCTAGCTACAATTTTTTTGGTATACTTATATGTATTATGTGATATATTTCAAATTCGTGATAGACTTATCTTATTGGATAAGCAATTACGAACAAAAACGACGAAATAAATTGAAATTGGAAAGTAGATCAATGACATGTGTAACGATTGATTTGAGGTGCATTGTTGGGAAATAGATTTTCTATTCTTAAACAGAAAGTTTAGACATTGTTTCACGAAAATAAGGAAGGAATGAACGTTTTCCATTAATTAGCTACATTGATTAATCTAATTTAATTAAATTATTATTATTTTTTAAATCTTCCTGTTCACTGATTTGGAGTTTGATATAAAAAAATATTTTGTGGAAGTGGTGCATCTGAAGTAAATGTATAAAACGACTAGACCTGAACATACAGATTGTCTTTATAATGCCGTGCAGAGTGGTTTTGAGAATATAAGTGTAAAACACTCGAATACTCGAATACGATTACATCACGTATTAGTGGTTCTTCCAGCATCAGAAAATGGTCATGGCAACTTCCTAACTCGATGATGAATACATGTAAGCTAGTAAATTTTTCAGTGCAAAGTACAAAATTTCACCCCAAGTTAAATCTTTCAACATAGATCACACAATCAGATATGTGTGAGGTTTTACACGATCATTTTTCTTTTTCGAACTTTTTAAGAGGAAAGTAAAGAAATAAGATAGTTTTTCGTGACGAAGATAAATATATTTCCGTCAAAATCTTCAGATGAAGTATTTGCAAAAAGTCTTTAATCTCTAAAATAAACAAAAAAGAACTCTGATGTAGTTTTGTTAGCACTGTATGCAGATATTTTCGAATCTTTAAGAGATTTAAACTTCTCAACCTTGGACTATATTACACTCTACAACTGAATTCAATTTAAAGATTGCTCATTCATCTGAAAGAAAATCATGCAATATCAATACAGAAGAGTACTGTACCCTAAAACCAGCATATTTTAGTTTTTGGGGGAATTTTGTTTCAGTGTTGTTTAGCCCAATTTTGTTTTCGTCCTATTTTTGTTTGATTGTATTGACTTTTTACGGAGGCCGGTTAATGCCCACTGAAAAAATATTTATGTCGTAATTACGAGATAACTAAGTCGTCATTACGGCTTAGTAAGTCCTAATTATGAAATACTAAGTCGTAATTACAACTTACTTAGGACATAACTTTTTTTTCAATGTGGCACTAACCAGCTTCCTTAACTTTTGACTTTGAATGCCCATTTTGGTAATTTCCTATATCTATCTTTTACACAAGTATATTCGAATCAAGAAAGTGATACTTCATAGAAATTGCGTCTTGATCAAATCATACAATTCGATAATTTGCTCACTTACGAACGATACGAAATAAGATTGCACCGCATACATGCATCGCATCCGCCATCCAGCTGACCGGTGAAACCCCCGACCTTGGGTAGGCGTAAAAAGAAATGTATGTCAGTGAGTATGAAAATGGCTGTTTTTGCACTTTTTATGCCCCGGCCACGAATGTGGGTGGGGCATTTAGTGTTACCCTTGTCCGTCCGTACGTATATACGTACGTGCGTTCGTACGTTCGATTAAGTTTTGCGTTTAGGTCCATTTCTTTGGAACCAAACATAGCGTATCAATGAAACTTTCTCAGTAGATATGCCTTGATGGTATCGAGCAATCGTACAACAATTGGGTCACTATAACCTACATTTTACGCATGAGTGACTCTGGTTAAGTTTTGTGTTTAGGTCTTGAAGACTAAACATAATATAGCAATGAAATTTTATCAGTGGATACATCTCGGATAGTGCTGCACAACCCTACAACAATCATTTCATTATGACCTACATTTTGCGCTTGAGTGATCCTGGTTAAGTGTTTACGTTTTAAGTTAATTCCGTAGATACTAAACATAATGTATCAATGAAACTTCATCAGTGGGTACATCTTGGGTAGTACTGAACAGTGCTCTAACAATTATGTCACCATGACCTACATTTTACGCATGAGTGACTCTGGTTAAGTTTTGCGTTTAAGTCCATTTCTTAATTATTAAACATAATATAGCA
>JAOXYI010282048.1:0-10562 GCA_028566495.1 Lithophaga antillarum
CACCATTCTGTACTTATTAACATTCAAGTTGACAACATCAGCACAAAGAGGAACACTCTCTTCCTACAAAGATAATTACGTCTACTTCTTTTGATATTTCTAAACTGTGAACGTTTTGATATCTTCATAAAAACAGTTGAAAATAAAAATTAGACTAGGTCATAGTAATAAAAAGTGAACTTGCAAAACCAACAATGCATTGGGGATAATCCGATGCTTGATGGAATGGTTGGTTTTTAACAACATCTTATACTGCAAATAAATACTCTAAAAGTGTTTTATGTAATTAGTATGAATAAGTTTGTAGTGGTGAATTTTATATAAAGCGAAATGTGTGTACCAAATCACTCGAATATCACTCAACACATTGTCATTGACTAAAGGAATAATAACAAAAAATAGTTAGGTACAGTCTAATAATCTATTCGTACAAGTGTTTAAATAATTGTGCGCTTTAAAAGACCAATTTGAAATATATATTCAGAGCTTAAATATTTGTCTTTCAACTTAGTAGAGTTCAAAGTACTTGATAATTCTTTGGCATTAAAAGTAAATGATTTACTCTTTGGCAATACATTTTGTGGACTTAAGCGTCAAAAGGACGCAAGTAAGATGCATTTTATCTCTACATACAATCGTCTTGTTTAATCATTAGCGTAGTGATCACTTATTTCGTTTCATTTTTTTTTTTTTTTTGATCGCTGTCAATATGATTACTCATTTGGTTTATGTAATTTGTGCTTTATTTTATTTATTTTACCATAGTTGAAAAAACTTTTAGTTTTATTTTTGGACCCTTTTGTTAATATTTGGTATTGATATTATATGTCTGTATTCGTTAAATAATGTTCAAACCAAAAAAGTTTTATTAAAAAGTAATCAAGTAATTCATAAGCTGTTGAGGTTCCCTTTGACTGAGGGGCTTAGGTGACTGAGTCGTCCAGGTAGGTAGTCATATCTACTACAGATCCGCGGCGTGTCAACACTAGGACTGCGAGTTCGAGCCGAGATTGGGGCAATGTGCTCGACTTCAACATTAACTGACAAGTAATGCCAGTTTTCCTGTCGAAGGACAGCGGTTCTCACATGGTGGGAATTATGACAGAATGAAACCTACTAGGTAGGACACTACTGCTATTACATGAACTACCAAATTAAAGCCCAAACTAACACAGTATTACACGTGTTTTATCGTGACAATCACTGTTAAGTTGACACTAACCTGAAGAATTAAATTTTTCCGACAAGCATCTGATGTTATTCGGTAATTTATTCATAACTTATAATTGTATTTTCTTGCGATTTTAATATAGATATTTCATTTACAGTACAAATTAATGTCGAGTACAAACGTTTAGTCCCTACTGTTTTACAAAGATTTTTTCATATTGATACACAGACCTGCTTTGTATTTTTCATTTTCATGTAATGCAGTTTGAGCAATCTTACTAATTTCTATAAAAATAAATCCTTTCCGTACAGGGTCAACAGATTTCCAGTAGATTTTAACTTCATGAATATGAGGGTCTAAAGGTACAGTTTTATGTCTTTGGTATCTCAGTGAAAAATAATCATAGGATAACGAGACATTTGGGATGTTTTGAAAGTTTATTACAATAAAAGTTGTCATTACAATTCCTGCTGTTACACAGACTTTTTCTGTGTAAATTTTATCATGTTCGGATTGATTACTGGAATCATATAGTACAAGCGTATGCTGAATGATTATATCCATGGGTTTTACAACAAATAAAATAGCGTTTCTGTAATGAATTTCATATCTTCTATATTTACGTCTTTTTTTTTACTTGCCACTTAGATCCGTGCCATATGAACATAGTGTAGTGACAAATATACATCAAAATAAACAAGTGCTAGTGTGAACAATAGTAATAAAGCTCTTATTATGAAATCATATTTTTATCCATCAGCCATAATTGAATTAATTACACATGAAAAAAAAATCAAAGCTTTAGATTTACTGTGGTATAATGCTGATAGTTATAAATCATTTCAATTTTGTTTAAAGTGTCGTCATAATTGTTAAAAGACACACTTGATTACCCTTTTATTAAAGGGACATCCACTACAATCAGCTTTGAAATAGCTGTATACAAAAATTAAATTATATCTACTGTCTAATAAATTAAAGGTGAGGTACACATTTTGATATATTTTGAAGCAATTAAAACTGTTAATCATCTCAAATCGACATATCAACCAGTCTCCGGCAATTGGAATTCTCTATATGATCCCTAGATGATTTTAAACCGAGTGTAAATATTTGCTATTTCTACATTAAGGTATATAAATACCAAAATGAAATAAAACAAAGGTCATGGAATCGCAAAAATAATTTAAGTCATAGCCTGATCTGTCACTTAAAAAGTGAAATTAAGTACTGGTCTACAGACTGTTAATATTAAGCTGATGGGATATATATGCAGAATATTACTAAAGATTTTTTGGTCCATTGTATATCAATATAACATTTGGAAAGACATACTCCTGTTTGGTTTTGTGTTTGCTTATCAAATATTTCACCCCTATGCTTTGTACATAGATTTTTAAATTTTAAGTAGAAATCCTCCCTTTTTGCTAAATCTCATTCCTAAAGTTTTTAATAAATCAAATTTAATATGATAGCGAAGGGTAGTAATTGTAATTCCAAAGCTATCAATTCAAAACGCTCTACAAAGGTTTTTTTTTATAAGTATGTAGCATTGCTGACATGATTCTTGTGCGGAACTATACGTAAGTCTGAAGCAAGCGTATCGATAATCCGCGGGTTTTAAGTGATGCCAAATATTTTAACACCATGAGGTTTGCATATGCGCTCGTTGTGATCACCCGGAAGCATAAGGCCACACGCGTTTAAATAATATACGATCTATCGTTAAAATTCTCTCACCAACCCCGAAAATACCTTATAATGTTCCCTAGTCAAAAAGAACACTTTCTGTGGGCAGTTTGAAACTATTTACACAATAAATGCGATTTCATTTCTGATAATTCCGTATATACGTTTGTATTCCGTAAACCTTGATTCATATTTGCTGCCTTATAACTGCATAGTTATCATAAGGCAGCAGTCCTAGCAAATAGTTTAAATGTTATTTGCAATGAAGATGGACAGTTAATGTATGACAATCTTATATCGTTTTTTTAACAAACAAGGAAAAGTGCTTTTCGGATTGAAATTACGCTTTTTATTACATTCCGGAAACGAGCAAATGGTCAAAATAAATTGGGACACTGTTTAAAAAACTACCATGCTGATGTAAATAAAGACTATTAGTTATTTCTCTCTTTATATTTTCGAAGTCCTCGAAATTTAGTGAAATAACATGTTTATCGTCAAAATAAAGAAACAAAAATTATATTGTCGTACTGGTTCTGTATTTTGCGTGTAATAGAACGGGCGCGTTATACCCTTCGGCTATATAGACATGGTACTTAAATTTCTTAAATAAAATATATTATTTCTTTTCCATATAAGCTAAATAGAAGATAGGAGCAGAGCTCTTTCAGAGTGCTTGGTAAAAGAAGCTTTCTGCCTTGGAATAACTGTTTTCTTATTAGGGAATTCAAAATTTACTGAATTTTATTTGTATTTGGTAGCGTTACGTTTCTTTAATTAGGAAATAGTTGTTAACTTTTTTGGTATGTTGCTATACCCACATCCACTAACTGTCAATTATTTTGAAGTCGTATCAATCATTTGTCAAAGTGTGCATTGTGAAATGCAGAAATATGTGACTAAAGACTCTCTCAAATGAAGCTAAAAAAAGATCAAAATCCGTTCCAAAAATCCTCTCCGAATCTATACCTCAGTACATGTAGGTTACATCGAAACATATATACGTATGCAGTATAAAGTTTGATTATTAAATTGTTGGTTAGAGTACGGTGTTATTGTTCGAACTATAAAGCATTTTCTTAAAATAAAATCTAAATTCAATCGCCTTGACATACATGTTTCTCCAATATAGAAAACCTCGCATGTATTCATTGTTGGAAGATCTTCATGTAATCTAAGTTGAATTTACCGTTACATTTTAACTCCAAACAGAATTATTTAAACAATGTTCTTGTCTGAATGTGCAAAGGACAGGTTGCGATAAGGCCTGTTTTTGGCCCCCTGGTTTCGCTGAATATTAAATTTTACCGTACTAATTATTTTGTATTCTCTTTGTGTGGCTATATGTCTTTTCTTTATAAAAATAATGATAATTTATGAAATTGTACATCATTTCTATGCTCCAGAGGTTGAAAATGCAGCGTACTTTCAGGTAAATTTTACACTTGTACTAAAGGCAAATGTCCATACGTATGTGTACATCATACGAAAATCAACGTTGATGCGCATGTATAACCAACAAAATATCTTTGCTGGAAATTGGACGTATAAGAAGCGCTAAATTCTGTGAAATTTGTTTTGGTCACTCATACCCGTCATACTTAAACATTGATTTATGCTTCAAATTACACTTAAAGGTAGATAATGCAATATTGATACATTTTTTAAATACTTGAGTATGACGCGCACTGAGTACCAGCAAGATCTTCATACCGTTAAATGCTTATTTCATATGCAATTTGTAGTAAAAATATTTTGATGGTACTTCATGCGCGTCATAGCTAATTTGTACATAATGTTCACGTAAGTAGCGACATTTTGCCACAGGCGTAATGTTAATGGGTTCAATAGGGTACCCATTATTATCAGTCTCGGGAGCAGAGAAGGGGCATGCAAACTGAAAAGTAATAATAATTCCACAAAGTACAGAGATATTGGTATAAAAACACCACATAGGTTTGCTGAAATTGTGAAATTTTATTTTCGGCAAAACGTGGGCCAAAAAGAGGCTTTATCGCAACCCGTCCTTTAATTTTTGTCTTCTTTCTTTGAATACTGAATTACACTTATAACATCAATGGTATCTATAGTATGTTTGGAATACATTTAAGCACTCATTTGATTCGTTTTTTCGTTTAACACTATTTTATTTTTGTCATGTTTTTGGCGATATCGTGTTAATAAGCTTTAGGGATGAAAGAAGCCGGAAAGTCCACAGAGAATACCTACAAGTATCTCATCTGTTTTATAGAACCAAGACCCCCTTTAAAAACGTAGAATAAGATATATGTAAGAAGAATTGTATTAATATGGTCATGATTTTTAGACAGTCTTTTGAGTAAGAAATCGGTTTATTCTTAAGTCGTATTTTGTGTATTGCAATAGTGTAGACAATACAAAATGAACAAGCCTGGTAAATATTGTGTTTCATTACATCCGGAGTAAATTTTGTGTTTCAGGATACACATGTATCAGTATTTACCAAAGCGTCAATTTTTGCAACTTGTGAGAATTCTTTATTTTCATCCGAACTGAGTAAGGTATTTTTTTTTGCTGCATTGGCCTTCAGGGATATAATGTAGATCTTCTATTTTCTGGACGTAATAGGATAATAGACTTGTTTTTAATTTCGTATTGCAGAGGATTATTGACCGAATGTGACTAATAATTTTTTTTCATATTCTTGTCTCAAGATCTTTAACTAAATAAAACGTGGAAGAACAGATCATATGCAAATCATGCCGTCGTGCTGAGATATTAGCGATCGAATAGGTATTTGAGGTAATTTCGATAGAAAATCTGATAAGAGGATTGTAACAGATTTTGGGTTGGGCTTGAAACACTGAGCAAACCTAAACTTAGATTCATGTTTTGAATAGTAAGAAAAGCTATCTAAATTCATACGTGTTTTGTGGCTGCGTTCGGGGAAGCACTTGTCAACCCAATAAAATGTATCGGCCTTATCTAAGTCTTATTCTTTAATGATTCTTGGTTTCAGCTATTATCTACTCCTCTTGATTTATGTAACTATGAAACGTCATTTATCGATACGCCTTAGATCGTTCAAATCCGTTAAAAACAATGTCATCTTGACTTTACTTTAAATCTTGATGGATATTGGTGAAGTTCAGATATTTTACACGAGAAAGATATCATAAATAATTTACTAGCCGGGAATGCGGAAGGTCGGAGTTGAATTACGGTCTGGTCAAACCGCAGAGGTTTGAAAATTGCAATTTGCTGCTAAAGAGACAGAGTGAGGACTGCTGGGCTAGGTGCAAGATAGAATGAGAAGAATACCAAAGTTAATAAGTCATATATACTCATAGTACCAGACAAGATCGTTATCAACAAAAGATGAAACACAAACGTGAGAACAAAACACAAACACAACATTGAAAACTAAAGCTGGAACAATACGAACTCCCATTAAAACCGGAGTGATACCATGTGCTCCGGTAGGATAAGTATATTTATTTTACCAAAGCAAAATAGCCGCCATACCCTTTTTTATGACGCCATGCCTTTTCAGTTGTGAAACATTGCGCCATTTAAAGGTAAAATGCTCCTCTCATATCATCAGGAAATACTGCCATAGGTAGTTCAGCACTTGACTACACAACACGTGAAAACAGTATCTATTGATTTTTACATCTACAGGTGAGAATTACATGTAGCAGGAACACCTGTACTAAATATAATCTCTTAATTAAATTGCAAATGATGATCTCAATCAAGGTGATACACACAAATCATTGGCATAAATGACCGACGGCATTCAGAAGGCAGAAAAAAGTAAACAACTACAATATTTTTACAGTAATGTTTCTTTTTTAAGTCATATTTTTTTAGATACCGTAATATTGGCAAGATCCGAGTTACTTCCCTTTGCGTTTTAAAAAGAGCTTAAAGTAACATAAATATTCAGATTTTTCAGATTAAGAAATCATTAATGTATTTATATTAAATAATACTAAGTTTATTACTGAATCATTTAGACGTTTATTGAAAAAATTGTAAAAGAGAAATGTCACACACTGTTTCACCAAGTTAGAGCTTGGACTATAATAATAAATCATAAGTCCCAGGTTATAGTTATTTGTATACTTATGGAGAAAACATTTATATAACTTAAAACTGCTCTATGGGATGCAGGATGTTTAAGACTACCCTACGATAAATTAGATACGGAATTAACCAGTGCAAAAAAAAAAGAAATCAAGGCCATAAAGACAGGTATTTGTAAAAATATTGCTGTCAAATTGACACAATCATGTTAAGCTTTTACATTTATGAATGTTTTTTCTGTAGATGATTGCAACACAAAACTGTTGCTAAATAACTTAAATTAATTAAATTGTTGTATTACTACAATTATTCCGCAACGTTATATCACTATTTATTTCAAATTACAACAAGTGCCCTTTTAAAAAAAATACCGTCTAGATAAAAAACACCTAAGCATATCAGAATAATTTTCTCCAGGAGGATGACATGTTTACTTCTGCTGGTTACCCCAATAGGAATGCATCGTAAAGATCTAGCTTAGAGCATGCAGAACTCATATGTACCACACAATATGATTTGTTTTAGCCCAGATATAGCTGAAAAATTGCTGGCTTGCCGCTAAGCAATACTCGCTCATTCTCTAGCAATTTCATTGACCTTTCTTTTGTAGCTGATAAACTTTCATTTACATTTTTATTTATTTATGTAAATTTGTACTATAGCTTGTGCAGTCATAAAACTATCTGTCTGTGTTTCATGCTAATTGCTAAACAAGGATAAGGTAAACTTAAGCCATAATTTTCTTGATTTACGCTGTAGACAAGGTGATTAGCATCGTTTTGGACGTTACTTCTGCCTAATGTGGCCTACGCATGTTTACCTGCAAAAAAGAAAAACAGTCAGTGTCTTGCAGCTTCTCTTTCATATTAAGTTTTTTAGTCAAAAGATTGGAATTTTGTCACAATTTTATTATATATCAACATACAATTGGTCAGATCATTGTGTCCATACATTCATTTGTTATAGCTTAGCTGAGTTACTCTCTAGTTTTAAACTGATTTGGTCATATCTTGCTTGAACTGTATCATGCTGCGTAGTTGATTTGCATTTTACTGAGTTTAATCCGCGAACGTATCATTATAGTAAGTGTTTATATTCTATGCGACAATCTGACTTATAACAGCGCAGACATCATTATATGCGATAAAACATATCGGATAACAAATGGATGCTTTGCATTTTAGTTTTCGTTTTATATCTTATAAATAGAAATCTTAATTACTGCATTTTTATTTCAGTGCAAATGGAAGAAAGAGAGCTAATTGAAATTACTAACGAGAAGGAAAATTTCTGCCGACACTCAACAGTTGTTCTGGAAGTCATTAGAGACTCATTTTTACAACTTCTGGAATTTTATTTGATGAAAAAAGGAATTGTGGTTTATACAATTACATATTTACTTAAACAATTCTTAGAGTTGAATCAACACGAAATCTATCATTTGTGTTATAACTATCCGTGCTGTCAATGCCCCTTAGGTACAAGATATGCGAGAGTTAGTCGAGTATTACATCCACCACAACTAGCCATTCTTCTTGATACAACTGGCGGAAAGTTGTCTGTTCATAACCCTGCAAGTCCGTCTGCTCCTTATAGTTGTTGTTGTCCGATTAATTCTGGCATCACATTTGACAAGCTTGATATTACTCTGGCTAGAATTCTTTTGGTCAACTTTACGACAATTGTTCCAGATGGTTCTCCTGAGAGAAATGCTGTTGATATTCTGGTAAAAATAAGAAACGAGGCCTTTGCCCATGCTATAAATGGAAGAATGACAAACGAATCTTTTGAAAAGTTCATGGTGGAAACAAAACAGTCATTGCTAGTCCTCGCAAAAGTGTATGGAAAGGAAGCCGAAACAGAACAGAAATTGAAAGATGTATGTCAGCAGCCGTTTAATACGGCAACTTGCATACTGTTAAGGAATAAACTTTTAGAACAAGCGGATTTATACTACAAGATGAAAAGGGTAAATATTATTAGAAACAGACTCTGAATTGTTTGACAAAAATTAATTTTCTTTCAAAACGTACTTTTTGCTAAAGTTTTGGTCTTTGGTTAATTTTTAGCGATAGGAATGAAAAACGGAAAATGACATTTTGAGACGAAACAATTTAACCAAAACAAATTGGATTTAGTTGTAAAATTAACAATCGATTTATGCTGTTTTACTTATTCTGAGGAAACACAATAGTAGATTTTTGTATACTTATGGAGAAAACAAAGATTTTTTCTCAAGAGAAGTTTTATTCAGCTTATTATTTAGCCAATTGAAAAAGTACACTTTGAGAGGAAATGGAATTTCGCAAAATAAATCAGACACGTTTAGAATGAATGTGTCTTTTTTACCTCAACTGACCATACGGGAAATGTGAGCTATTGCCATCACTTGGCATCTATCGTTAGCTTTTTGCATTTCAATCAACTACTCTGAAACCAATGGGCACATTTGAAACAAACTTTGAATGAATGGTCCTTTGAAGGTCCCCTTTCAAAATTGTATTCGACAGCAAACCCTTCATCCAAGACGGCCATTGTACTAAAAATAGAAAAATCATTTACAAAATATTCTCCTCCGAAACTGCTCGGCCAATTAGAACCAGACTTTGGTAAAAAGGTCCTTGGGGATTCCTCTTTCAGAATTGTATCTATGACTATGCCTGTCGTCCAAGATGGCCGCTGTTACTAAAATATAAAAATAGGCAAAACATTATTAAAAAGTTTTCTCCGCTGAAACTACTGCCACATTTGGAACAAACTTTGGTCAAATAGTCCTTGGATGGTCCCCTTTCAGAAATCTACCCGATGATGTTGCTTGTCCTCCAAATGGCCACTGTTACTAAAAATAGAAAAACAGGCCAAGAAGTTATTTAAAAATGTTCTCCTCTTAAAGTACTTTGCCACTTGAACCAGTCTTTGTCGGTATGATCCTTCGGTGGTTCCCTTTCAGAATTATATCCGAAACAAACATGCGTAAAATTACATAACATCTTCTCCTCTAAAACTACTGCGCCAGTTGGAGGCAAACTTTGACGGGATCATCCTTGGGTGGTCCTCTATGAGAATTATATTCGACGACCCCCGCCTGAAATTTAGGTAGCCACTGTTGCTATATTAATATATTATAAATAGCTAATATGCCTTCGTTTTCAATAGAATGAGCTAAAGTGCGAACTGTAAATGTATGGTAAAGAGCTGTTAAACATGTATTATTGTTTTTTGTAGAATATGCAAATTAGGCAAAATTTGATAAAATTTCACATAAAAATAAACTCCTCTGAAACAACTCAGCCAAACTGAACCAGACTTTGGAGGAACGCTCCATCGGTAGGGACTCTGTAGACGTCGCTTAACGTTAGCATTATCTGCCACATGTAAAATTCCCAAATACACCGTTTATTTGAACGTCAAGACCGTGATTATATTTAATTCCCACATCATGGAAATTTTATCCTGTTATAAAAGACATATAGACTATTCTAAAAAGTATATTTTATGCGATTTAATTAGCAGATAACATATTATATTTGTAACATCAAAATGACCGTAATATGTCCGACGCCGCATTTTACTTTCACTTTGAAGTCGTGGTAGTACCCTACCGGTGCCTCGCGCTATTTATAGACTACATTGT
>JAOXYI010282158.1:0-10560 GCA_028566495.1 Lithophaga antillarum
CGTTTATTCTTAAGATGTTAACTTATTGCTGATGACATTTTAAGTTTTTGTTGTAGTTTTTGAAAGATTCAAGTAATCGTTCAGAATTTTCGACAACAGTATGATCCATACTGTTGTCGAAAATCAATCTGATATGTATGTTGTAAGAAAAATATTGGATTTAAATTTAAAACGAAAGTAAACCGAACAAAAATACCTTAGTTCAGATCTGGTCAACTAAATGCTCCAGTTCTCCTTCCCCCCTTTTTTTTTGTTATGTTGAGAATTTTGCTTGATCATAGAAATAATCGTTATGAAGTACGCACTTTCAATAACCATGAAAAAATTACAACTGAAAACTGGTGCAAATAGGCCTATTCTTTTGGATTTGTTTTAAATTTTTTGCTTAATCTAAGTCTATCTGAAACAAAATCTCAAAAGTTTTTGCACGGATACATATATAACTCCAAATAAAGTCAACGTGAACAAAGTAAAAATTTACAGACAACTGCGGGAAAAACGTGACATCAGGGAGATGGCGGGTAACAGACATAATATTCAGGATGTCATAAAAAAAATTTGGAGAGATTAACTGAAAAAAGCCAGAGGCAAGAGAGTTAAACGATTTAAAATAGAACACCTGTGTTAAATAAAAATCTGTAGAAAAGTCTTATTTCTACAGATCCTTTCTCCTTTTAAAATATATTCTATCACCGCATCAATTTTTTTACTACAAATTAATTATATTGTAAAAATATTGGCAAAAATTTAAAATAGAACATTCTTTTTGACTTCGAATTTTATGGTGTGTTGCCTTAAAAGTCCTCTTATGTCTTATTTTGTCTTTTCAAGGAAGAAGAAAACGCGTAGTTTAAAAATAAAACTGAAACAATACACCTTTCTTCTTTTCATAAATTTTTCATCCGTTTGTCTGGTTGTTCTTCTATTTTTGTGGCAGGATTACATTTTCCTAGTTATTTTCAATAGCATAGTTCGTCGGTTTAGTGCACCAGAACCAGAAATTATAATTATGTCAAGATTAACGTCCATTTTGCTGGCCATATTCCAAATTTTAGTCAAATACGGAAACAAATAATGTGTACTTTGACGAAAAATTCTATTGAAACCATTTGCATTTTGTAACGCGTTACATCGTAGTAGATAATACTTGTTATGTACAAAAGAATATTAATAGAAATGTATTTTATTTGTAACCAGAAGCATGTATTCTCTTACATATTCATAATTTTTATGATAAAATCAGCATTTTATTTTTCAAGCAGCTTTATTTAAACATAATTGACAAGTATCAGCAGCATTACGCGCAACGTTACAATAATCTGTAACGGTGCTATTGTCATATATTGAAATCTGGTTTCTCTGGCCTGTAGTTCTCATGATTTTTCTAAAATTCAGTAAAATTCCGTTTACATTAGAATTTAATGTCAAATGATCACAAGTTTGCTTTTGTCAGTCTGTTCTATTTGCAATAGGGATCCTAATTTGTCTCGTAAGCTGTTATGTAACAAAACTTGACACTGTCAACATGCTGACGATCTGTAAACAAAACTAACACAACACATTTTATAACCGACAAATAATGAGGGTTTTGTAAACGGAAACTTATTATGTTTTCTTTTGTTTCAATTAATAATTAAACCGTGTACTGAAACCAAGAAACGTAGATGCTCTAAGTACTTTCGAGTGGGCTACAACATACTACAACTCGAATTAAACTCGAAATTTAACAAGAGGCCATGACACGGTGATTGTGGAATTCAACTCTACATGTAAGTATCACAGTTTAAGAATTATTAATATCCTCGCACTTTCGAATACAAATATTTTGTCCCTCCGTCCGTGAAACACTCTTGTGACACGAGATCCTTGCAAGCTTTTCTTTACAATGGGGAATTTCATGTCAATTTGACCAAATGATTTAAATAAACGGTCTTACATCATCGTGTCATATGTAATTCTGACTCAATCAATGACAATTATTTGCTTGTATATTAGACCCCGTACAGTAGGAAATTCATTTTGAAAATTTTGTTAACAATTTTTATTACATTATACAGGTCATGACAACGTTCGAGGAAATGCTTCAAAAGAAGGACAAAATCTGTATGATTACCTCGTAAATATTGTAGGTAGTGAGAAAGATATCAGATTGAGACAAAGAATGTTTATAATCATAGAAATTATATTAAATTCATTAACTGGTATAAAGTATATAAACAGCGGAAGCTTAGCTGAAGGACTGGACCTTCCAGGTAGTGATATAGATTTTATGACTATAGCGCCCCAAGTAGACGTAGTACAAAATATCCGATATACAAGTCAGTCAAATCGACATATCATTTTTTTAGTGGAAGTTGACCCTGTTTATCCCGGATTTTGCAAGTTGAAGTTAATTGCTGAGTCTGCATGTAGAAATTGCAAAGATCTGTTTAATTCCTTGGTTGAAACCAAAACTGGATTGTATTTATCGAACAAGCTATTTACTCAGTTTTGTCTAGATTCTCGTAATAGAACTGATTCTCGTAATCCAGCTGATACCCTACACGGTCCTTGTATTTCTCCAGCATCGTCGTTAATAGACATAGATATGTGCTATTGCTTCCGAATGCTCAGTTGGCCAACGAATGCACTCAACTGGATATATCGCCACAGAATAGGACAATGGCCGTCTGATACATTAATAGATACAATTATGAGTTATGGCTGTCTGTTGGTACCAACAGGACCAAAAAATGAAGAGAACACAGACTTATTTTGGAGAATATCATTCTCCATTGCTGAAAAACTCTTGTGTCATTCGATGAATTACACGCAATTTTTGTGTTATTCACTTTTAAAACTGACTCTAAAAAACTTTATTAATAAGGATGAAAAAGTGAAAGATTTATTATGTTCATATTTCCTAAAAACCGCTGTTTTCTGGGTTTCCGAAGAGAATTCTATTAACAAATTTCGAACATCAAAATTAGCTCAATGTTTTTTCCTCTGTCTTGATAAACTTATTTCGTGGGTAAAATGCTGCTATTGTCCTAATTATTTCATTCCAGAGCATAATATGTTTAAAGGTAAAATTAATCGTTCTAACAATCAACTTCTTCTTAATGTACTACAGAAACTTAGACATAATAATTTTGGCAGTTTAATACATAAGATACATATCAAAGATGAAATTCGTTATGTCTCGCTTCCTGTGTCACTAAACGATGATTCATCTGTAAAATTAGACTGTTTGTGGTATAGAGTTACAGACGTATTTTTTGTTCAATGTTGTAAGGAGAATGCTGATGATATGGAAGAAAACCACAAAACATTACAATTAATAGAATCATTAGAACATGTTGAGTCTTCACAATATATAGTAGATGTGTGTAAGTGGTATCAAGCCAAGCTAAGTCAGGTGTTAGCTCAGATGTTAGCATGGTCTACTAATACACATGAAAGACATCACATACTGCAACGTTGTCATAAACATTTAAGAGACGGTACAAAGTCCGACGCTGTGAGTGGTTGGTTGTTATATGCATCTTTTTACTATGTAAGCGGGCAGTATAAAGCAGCTTTGAATATAATAGATCGCGTTCTATCTTGTTGTACACCTGACATGACACTGATTTATTCATTTCAATCAATAACCAGGGACATTATTGAGAAATATAAATGCAATGTAAGTTGTAAACAGTTCACATTAAATGAAAGGATGAGAAAGAAAATAATAGATTATGTATATTATATAAAAAGATCATCCCTGATACCACATGAACTAAAGTTAATGGTACAGATTGATCACTGGTGTGTACCTCCTGTAGTCATGTCACATTTTTTACGTTTTCTTTGTTATCATCACCTCGGTGAAGTCACCGATAGACAAGAGGCATTACGGGATTTACGGTTAACGATAAGGGAAAAATATTTTATATTAAACGCTGGTTGTGAATCATATACAATCTTAGGTCTTTGTTATGAAATGACAGGAGATAAACACCGTGCTTATCACTGTTACGATGCTGCTTCACGATGTAACAACAGGGATGTAAGTAGGGCTGCAAAAGCCAGAATATCAAACCTGCTAAAAATATAAATATCATAGTTTAAGTCTAAAATATTAGGATATGTCGTATACCTGTTTTGTATGTTTCAGCACACCACAAAAATGTCTAATTTCACAATTGTTCCCATAAAGGGAAAACACGTTTCCCGTTGCACTTTTTTTGATATTTGTTTACATATTCAGCATCATTAGAAAATATTCTATTTAATGATCATTTAAAATTCAACAAACTTTACTCTTAGAAAATAGATTTTAAAATGTATGTCATCTTTAGATGGATTTGTGTTTAATTTCGGAGGTATGGATAGCATTCTGCAGTTGAATATGGTGAAAGCCTTTCTTTTTTCCCTTTTTTATAATGGATTGTAGTGAAAAGGTATTTTTAAATTTAATTTGCCCATTTATTTAGTATCTCCAGGAAGTGGTTACGTATAACTGTCATTAATTGTAGAACACTATATTTTTCTTTTATAGTAAATCTTTTCTCGCATGATTTCAATTCTGTCATAACGATCATACAACTTGACGCCGATGTCATAGTTTTACTAAATTAGGTGCCATATCCGGATACAGGCATATAAGTCCTTTTCTTTATTGATTCCGCTGAAATTTTAGATTTTAATTCCGGCTGTAAACTGTAGCGGAAAATTCTTTTTTTTTTTTATTGAATCGAAAGCTTTCGTACACGTGTTAATTTCTTGCGAATAAATGAAATGGATACTTAGGTCGATTTCAACCTTTTAATATTTCATCTTAATACTTATTAAGCTATCCATCTAGAGTAGGAATTGACATGTAGACATATTTTACAGGTTGTGACATGCGGGAATATGTAACAATATTGTACGATGTAGTATATCTAACAAAATTAGATTGTTGTTAAAATACATTCAACTGTGGAAGCAAATTGTGAAATGTATAAACTTTGGAAGTTCACACAAGTATTATAAGTGATCATAAGTAGTTCCGAGAAATCAGCTTAACTGTTCACTGATATTTATGTCATGACTCATTTTCAAGAAGTATATATCTGTAGCGCATGTGTGGTTAAGCGTAACATTCAACTGTATGCTCGATGTCTATGTCAGCTTATTTCCTTTAGGCCAGTTAAAAACATCATAGTTTCTCATTGCCGTCCGCAATTTTCTGCTGTCTCTTACTTATTTTTTATTTTTTAAACCAAGGAAATTGACGCAATTTAAATAACTTTGACAGATTTTTACCTTGATTTTTTAAAACTTCCCTTTTCTTTTGAAAATAATAAGAAATTTACAAAGAATGTGGTAACGAGATAAAATTAAAAACCGTCAGCCTTCCTCGATTTCTAAGAAAAAATCGATGAAAAACTACAAATATTCTTTAACTGGCCTAAATATATATAAAATATTACTGCAAACGTAACGGAGAGGACTTTCCTTGGTTTATAACAGGAGTTTGACATTTGTTACGTTTTTTCTCATATTTTCATAAAGTTTTAGTTTTGAATTATTCAGTTATTTGTATGAGTTTGAACTGTATTTTTGAACCACTTGTGAGTAATTATGTACTTTTTTAGTTTTCTTTATCCTGAATAAACAGTGGATTAACTTGTTTATTTTTATCCATCTCTTCTAAAATGCCTAGTCACTTGGTTGAAATCTTTACCAAAAATAAAATAGATAACTATTGTGGATTCAAATGTCGTATGGCTGACGTAAGGAAAATGTCATATTGCTGATTGTATGTTTTGTGGAATATTTTGGTGAAGCGGCGTTAACAGGAAAAAAATCATGTGAATAAAAGATAAAATTCATTCCAATTAACACTTTGACATTATCTGTTTCTCGTGTTTTTGTATTTTCAACAGGCATTTCCAAAATGCACACATTCGATCCACTGAAAAAAAATTGATTTACTACAATGTGGAAATCTTCTGTATCAATTACCTTGATATGTTTGTGCTGTTGATTTTTTCTCAAATGAAGATTTGTTTAATGAACAAAATGTGGATTACAAGATGAACACAATAACTGCAATCATGTCAGTTGATTTGTCTTGTCCGGTACAATGTCTGTGTCAAAATGACATCTGTATCACTTCAAATATTAAAGAATATTAAATATGTGTATCTAGACGTTTTCGTGCTTTTAGTAAAGTCTTCATACGCAGATGTTTTCTTGTCTTGGGTAAAGTCTTGTTATATCTAAAATGATTTCCGTGTACCCTATCAGTACACCTGGTTTTACACCTGCTTTTTGTGTGAGAGTCCAATATTTTATTTCATCGAACAACGAAGTTCCCCTGGGGGTATAGCGTTTTTGTTTGTTCGTTCGTTCGTTTATCCGTCCGTTCGTCCAGAGTAAATGGTGAGGTCCATGGTAGTGGTACTAGAAAAATTCAACTTCATATGCAGATATATCTTCGATATTTATCATTGAAGAAGTGGATTTAAGCAAAAAAAATTAATGAACCATTGAAGCATTAGATGTATAAAGTGATCCATTTCTATGGTATTATAACGTTTACAACAATGAAATACATCTTGAATAGTTCTATACCTAAGAGATGGCTTTGAGCCACCTGGACATATATTTTGCGCTTTAGTGACTTCGGTTCTGTTTTGAGCTTAAATACTTTTCTATGGTATCAGAACATGTACAACAATGATATTTTATGTGTCAATGCATCTTACATAGTTCTGAGCTGGATCTTTATAATGCTAGCCACTGAAGTAACAGCCCGCAGTAGCCATGTGTCTCTACTAGCACGCATTATTCTATCGCCAGCCAACCCTGTCTCCTTAATGCTGTGTGCTCAACACTTGTTGTCGGAGAAATAGCAAGCACCAATTCTAAAAAGGCTTTGTTTGATTTTACCGATATTAGAACCTTGATCTTCACACCCCATAGTTGAGCACGCTTACCATTACAATGTACACCACGGAGTGGTAATTACTCGAATAAAAAGAGACGTAAACCCATGTACAGCGGAAGGGTTAGCATGTTTAGTTCAAAGGTGGCAAGTAGTCATGGAAAGGGTGGTTTTTATATTACAACAAGTTAAAGACAGACTAGGTGTATATCAATGTGCGATACCCATGGTAGATGTCATTGTTTTTCATCACGTGGTACAAAACCTGCCGTCATAATGCATATCTAAGACGTTACAATGTAATAACGTCAAAAAACATACATTTTCTCTCAAATTGTTGAAATCCTTCAAACTATAAACTACTAGACATATACCTTTAAAACGTTACTGTCAAGTTAAATACTTCCGATATAAAACTAATTATGTACGATATCTTCAAATATGATATCTGTTTTTCTCTAGACCCTTTTGTTTTCAAGAACGAGTTTTCATGTCATGGCGGCCATTATCTTTTGTGTTCCATTTCTTCGATTTAGCTTTTCAAATTTCAATCTGAAACCACTGGACGGACTGGTAACAAACTTAACAACGTGGCATTGATGGTCCTCTACAAAGTTTATACTTTTGGTGCCGATTGGAAATGCAACATGGCCACAAGGGCGAATAATGTGTTCTGATTGGCTGAAATTTCAAGAATCTTCTTGTCAGAAACCTCATAAACGATGGAACTGTAATGTGTTAGAATGTTTCTTAGATGTTCCTCTGCAAAATTTATACTTTTGGTGCCGATCGAAAATCCAAGATGGCCGCCATCGCGGGAGTTAACATAGGATTCAATAGGAAATGTTCGAAAAAGTCTTTGTCTGCAGTTACATTAGAGAATGGAATCAAACTTTGCAGGAATGTTCATTGGATGGTCCTCTACGAATTTGATACCTTAGTGCCGATCAGAATTTCAACGTGGCCGCCAGGATGAATAATGAGTTCTGACTGTCTGAAATTTCAACAATCTTCTCGTCAGAAATCATCTGGTCGATGGAACTGAAATGTTGTCATAATGTTTCTTAGATGGTATCTACAAGTTTATTCTTTTAGTGCCGATGGGAAATCCAAGATGGCTGCCACCATGTGAAAAAGTTATCATAGGATTCAATGGGAAATGGTCGAAAAAGTCTTTTTGTCTGAAAGCACATTAGAGAATGAAAATAAACTTTGCAGGAATGTTCCTTGGATAATTCTCTATCGAGTTTACACTTTTGATGCTGATTAGAAATTCAGCGTGGCCACTAGGGCAAATAATATGTTCTGATTGGTTGAAATTTCAGCAATCTTCAATGGGAAATGGTCGAAAAAGTCTTTTTGTCTGACAGCACATTAGAGAACGGAATTAAACATCGCAGGAATGTTCATTTGCTGGTCATCTACCAAGTTTATACTTTTGGCGACAATCGGAAATTCAAACTGATCGCCAGGGTGAATAATGGGTTCTGACTGGCTGAAATTTCAACAATCTTCTTGTCAGAAACCATTTGGTCGATGGAACTGTAATGTTGTCATAATGTTTCTTAGATGGTTCTCAACCAAATTGTACTTTGGTGGTGATTGGAAATCCAAGGTGGCCACCACCACAGGACTAAGTTTATATAGGACTCAGTGGAAAATGGTCAGAAAAGTTTCTTGTCAGAAATGACAATAGAGAATGGAAGCAAACTTTGCAAGAATGTTCATTGGACTTTTGGTGCCGATCGGAAATTCAACATGGCCACCAGGGCAAATATCATGTTCTGACTGGCTAGCATTTCAACAGTCTTGTGTGACGGATTTTGTTGTTTTGTATGGAAAAAAGTCTGTATTTTGACAAAAATTCATTTAAAAATTTTAGTTTGCAGAGTTATTTCCACTATTGCTCAGCCTACTATTCAACATATTGAGTTTATGTAAAATAATGACAGTTTTGCCTATATGCTAAGGTGAAATCAGGCGAGCCTCTAGTTCTTTATCATAAACATGTCATTTACTTTCGAAATAGCAGAATAACGATGAAAGAAAACAAGATGGTCATCATTTTCTTCATGAGCTGTCACCGTACATACTGTAAAACTTTGTGTATATGACTTTTTTATCCTAAATTAATTATATTTCCATCTGTCTGTGTTTCATTGCCAGTAAACTTTTCATATTTTAGCTTATTCCTTATAAAAATTGGGTGGGAAAATCTGATATTACTAGTGCAAGTTAAATGTAATTGAGTTTTTTATATTGATTTTTTTGTGAATTTTTTTATGTATAGGTATGGAAAAATAAAAGAGAAGTTTATTGAAGTCTATGGTGCACAACCTAGTTTCTATGCTAGAGCTTCAGGAAGAGTCAATTTAATTGGTAAGATAACTCTACTTTTAACAACCAAGTGTCTGTGCTAAAGCTTCAGAACGAGTCATTTGGTAAGACAGCTCTGCATTCTCTGCTAGAGCTTCAGGAAGAGTCAAATTAATTGGTAAGATAGTTCTGCATTTAACAACCAAGTTTCTGTGCTAGAGCTTCAGGAAGAGTCCATGTGACCGATAAAATAGGTATACATTTAACAATCAAGTTTCAGTGCTAAAGCTTCAGGCAGAGTCTATTTAATTAATAAGATAGCCGTATATTACAAAACCTTCTTACCTTATTACAGCTTCAGTAAGAGTCAGTTTGTGTATTATATATTCTAGAGTTTTAAGAGAGCTAGTTGATTAATAAAATATTCTGCATTATGTAGCCTAATGGACTTGGGTGCAATTTCTTAATCTAGAAAGCCGCCATCAAAACACATAATCAATTGTGTAGCCTAATTCCTGTGGATTTCTTAAACAGTCACTTGAATTGGTAAAGTCGCTGTACATTACACAATCAGATACAGATGTTGTCATGAAATTAAAAAAATCTGAAGATGTAATAAAGCAGTGAAGCTGGGAAGGCTAAAAATGTTTCTACAAAATTCATTATGCCACAGTAACAACATGACAGTCGGTCAAACAGGTTTTCAGACAACTGTCAAACCATCACAAATACAATATAATAAGCTTGGATAGAAACTTACATTTGAAGGAAAGACACCTTACATGACAGTCAGACAAACAGGTTTTCAGACAACTGTCAAACCATCACAAATACAATATAACAAGCTTGGATAGAAACTTACATATGAAGGAAAGACACCTTTTGAATTTTGGGTCAGAAGATTAAAGAACAAGCTCATTGTTATAAAAAAGTAAGATTTTGTTTGGTTTCCAAACTACATCACAGTTCTATGTAACTTTTGTACCAAACTTTGGTAGAAGCATGATGTTTGAAAAGGAAAAATGTCAGACGTTGAAAAACATTATAAATTCTTTGGGTGTTGGTTTTTGGGCAGTTTGTGATTTCATTTCATTTTTATACGGCAGAATTTGCAGACATATTATGGTATGGGTGTGTCGTCGTCTTTGGGCAGTTGGTTTCCATGCTCTAACTTTTGTTCACTAAGACTGATTCTTTTAATATTTTCCACAATATTCCTAGACACAATATACAGGTCAAGTTTGATTATAGGGATTCAGGGGCCTACCTTTTTGTAAAAAAAGGGGCTAAAAGGTTTTTTTTCAATTTTGTATATGGATTTTTTTTTTGTTCGTATTTTGATTTTT
>JAOXYI010282268.1:0-10560 GCA_028566495.1 Lithophaga antillarum
ACTGTAGTAGATTACCCTAAACCTTGGTTTAGGGTAGGCTAGAACGGTTTTTTGAAAATGAAAATCTCGGGAAGCCTAGGGGATATCAACTACTAGTATTTGTAAGAATAAACTGCAGGTTCTAATGAATTTACGCGTATTAGTCATTGTGAATACAACATTCTCGGTATAATACCATTTTAAAGGGAAAAAATTTGATAATTTTTGTGAACCATTCCTATCAATCAAAATGTAATTTTAAAAGTTGCATCTCAAAGATTTTTTTTTATTACAAAAAGTTATTCCAACCGAAACCTATGTCAATCCTTGGACTTGCTTCATATTTAAAGCCTTCTTTTCAAAATGTTATTTTCGACGTTACTGTACAAGTATGTTGTTCAAAATTGCACATGTATGTGTGGTCTGAAGATTAATTCAGAAATGTTACTTTCGATCTACCGGCTAAGAATCCATGCATCCAAACTCATTAATACCGTGCCATGTTTTAAGGCTGCTTGCAAAAAGAGAGACCGGGAAATAAGAAACATCACCCGAAGAGACATTTACCTTGAAAATATTTCACGAGTTAATACCGTGAAAGGGACCTCCTATAATCGAATATGTCCACAATAACTCCGACCTGTATGTACATCGTACAATGATTTTGCACAATTTTTTCAGTTATGTTCTTATTGATCCACAAAAACATATGTTAGAATATTCAGTAAAAAAATGACGCTCTAAAACTCTTGATTCATCGCAAAAACAAATCACAGTAATTAGCAAGATCTTTATCAAGAACAAGTTCCTACACAAATATAAATGTACAATTAGCAGATCTTCAAATGAAGAGACGAAAATTAATCAGACCCTTTTTATGTCTGTTTTATTGTGAATATATTTTCATTACATAGTGAACTACATAAACTGGTTAATAACCCTCTTGTGGGTGCTTAAAGATTAATTAGAAAGCTGAAAGCTGAGGGTACGGAGTTTATCATGAGTGATTTTTTTTCTAGAATGTTCAATGTCGCTATTTCCCTTATAAAATAACTTTATATTAAAGTGTTTTCCACTGTTGAAAGTAGGTGTTACAATATTATGGGTGATAATCGAATGAAAAGGTAGAATCGGCATTCGCAAACATGGGGAATTGTCGGAAGAAAAACACAGGGAGAAGCACCCGTCGTGAGCCAAAAAAGTGAGTTTAGAAATTGCGTTTCTTTTCAAAAGTTTGCTATGAAATTTATTTTTCGTTTTGAAAATTTTTTTCCGTTTTTGAAATTTATTTTTCGTTTTGAATTTTATTTTTTTATTTTAAAAAATATTTTTCGTTTCAAAAAATATTTTGCGCTTTACACTAACGGGCCACCGTAGTTTATGAAGACTGTTTGGGAAAAATTATCTGCCAGGTGCGAGCAAAGGAAATTTTCCTTATTTTATAGAATTGTGCATGGTGCAAGATTATTTAAGTGATCTTTTGCCCAATGCTGTCAATTAAACTAATAACTGCATCTTAGAAACTCTAGAAATTTTAATATCCCACCTGCTAGATTTAATGTCTTTCAGCAATCGTATTCCACATGTATACTACCCTATAGCGGGTTACTTTGGCAGTTGTAATTTTTTTGCGTTTTAGGTCTCACAATATAAACAAAATATTTTGACGATTGTAATTTTTGCGAATCTGAAGAAATTTCTATTATGTTTAACAAGGAGAATTAAATTTAACGGGTTTTATTTGAAGGCTTTTATATGGACCGCCAAAATACGCCAAAACTAGCACACCGCGAAAATAATCCGCTATACGGTATACATGTAAGACGTTGGAATAGTTTGGATACAAATATCAGGGACTCTTCCAGTCACAATGCGTTTAAATCAAATATAAAATTCAAATATTCTTTAGCGCTTAAACCCCCTTTATATTATTCAATTGGCGACGTAAAACTAACGTTTTACATTTTAGATTACTTCGAAAATGCAGTAGCCTTAAATTCGATCTGTTCAGATGTAACTTGATAGATTCATGCCATTGTGACTGCGTGGCGTATATACTGAATCTGTCGATCACTTCTTTCTGTATTTTAGTCTTAATATGTTACACAGAAGCGTTTATTTCATAACATTAGGGCCCTTGACCTAGAACCAAGGGTTGAAACATTTTATCTAGCAATTTTTCTCTTGACTGTGATAGAAATTCCAGACTTTTCAGATATGTTCAGAAATTTATTGTTGATTCACAGACATTTTCTTTTTTCTAATTACTTCACCTTAATTTTGGTATTATTTGACATGTTTCTTCTATGTTATGCCCATGTTTGTCAATTAGTCTAAAATTACTGTCATATATGTAATCTATTGTCACAAGTAATGTTTGTAATTATGTCGGAGAAGACTTCATTATTTCAAGTTTTTGTAACTTGTGTCTTATCCATTTATCTTTGTTTTATGACAAAGTAAAGTCAGCTGGGGAATTAAAAGATAACCTGAAATGAGATTTGCGTCATTTTTGTAAAAATTGAATGTTTTCTCAAGGTAAAATTGATTTACAGTGTAAGAATTTCCTGTTTATGTGAAGTGATACAGCCTGGTCATAACAATGAAATGAAAACAGGAAAACATTGCCGTAAGTTCAAGGTTCGATAACCCCATCACAAGTACTGACGGGGTATTATGGAATACCATTTGCCACCCGTCTCCTTCATTTTCATCAATCTTTTGTTCTGTTCAACAGATCTTCTTCAAACTTATTAGAATTATTGCATGTGACAAATCGTAGATCAAGTTCAATTTGTAGCTGAGAGATCTTTGTGTGTTTTTGTTTTGTTTGTTTGTTTGGTTTATTTTTTTTTTTGTTTTGTTTTGTTTTGTTTTTTTGTTTTGTTTTTTGTTTTTTTTTTTTTTGGCTTTGAATTACTGATATATGACTGGTATCATTAAATGCTTCCATTTCTATTTTTCAACTTTGCGATACAGTGCTCTTTTCTTGGCATGTGCATGAACTGCAATTCTTATTGCATCATGCCAGATACATTCAGGTCAACTTGGTCACATTTGAAAAGGGGAATCAATGGAGTAATGAGACCTTGACCATGTACAAAATATGCAAATTGTTGTTGGATGCGTCCACTTATTTACCTAATCTTGGTAAAAGACAAACTGCTGCTACTATGAAAAATGGATTTTCACTGGAAAATGATAGAGCCAGTTAAAGGTGGCTTACTGGCCAAATTGACCAAAACATTGAAAATGACAAGGGCAACCAATTTTGCAGTTAATCAGAGAGAACGGGGCTTCATCTGTGGCCCAAAATAAAATTGCCTGCTGACACTGTATAAATGTTATTTGGCCAACAGATTTGAATGCTACATCATGAAGCTTTAATTATTGCAGAAGGATGGCATGTTTCAAACATCATGCAAGATTGCGTATAAACCTTATTCATTTGTCAGTTGAACTTCCTTTATGAAATACAAATGTTCCTTCATGTTGTCAAAATCACACTGGATACATCCTATTTTAGCGGTAACATGTAAGTAGAAATTACAATTTAAGTAATGTCTTAAGAGTTCATTTTTAAAATTTTTAAATACACTTCTGTGATCATCATGTTCGATTTTCAGCTTTGCTTCTGGTAAATTCCGAATCATTCATTCCTCATTTATATGATTTGTTTCGGTATTTCCAAGTTCATGTATGTCTTCGCACCTTTTAAAATTGGCAGGTTATGCACGCGTTGCTCTCATTTTTTTTAAATTATGGACTATTCTAACGTTCGGTGTCATATTCACGCCTTTCGTCCACTTTTTCAGCCGCTGCACATCAGCTGGTAGAGATTTCAGGGCTTCACATTCAAAAGCTGATTTCCAGGTCCTTAAGTAACCCTATGGACACCAGAATGTATCCTGTGAGAGAAATTCCTAAGATGAGTAACCTTTTTTGATTTGATACAGAGTAAGCAGTGTAAATAACTTGTGTTTCGCATTGTTGTTCCAAGTCGGGTTCGATGTGATTTTCGCGACTTAATCTGATCTTGATACAAATCAGGTAAAAGTCTTTCGAGTAGATTGCTTAAATTTTCCGCTTAAGATTCTAGTAGTGTATCTTGGCACTTCAGCACAGAAATTGCCCTTGGGAATCAATGGGAAGACCTTTTTTTTTTTTACTCCGCAATGCCCCATAGGTCTAGGGTTAAAGTAATGGGAAGACCCCTTTTTTACTCCGCAATGCCCCATAGGGCCAGGGTTAAAGTCATTTTCCTGCTTAGCAACCAGACTCGATCGATTTTCCCCTACTATTGGGAAGCTATATGTTCATGTACAGATGGGCATTGATTGGAAATTAATGATGTTTTAATCACATGTGTAATGGGATAAATCCTTTCTCCCCCTGGTGTAATTCATACCATTTGAACTTGAGTAAGCACGTGTTATCGTTGTACATATAATGTAATACGCATTTTATTGGAGTGGTCTAATTAATGGATTTTCTGAAGTGCATGAGTTTTATAATTCATTCGTTAATGATTATTCCTCATAAAACCAGCTGTCCTTAATTACCTCGTCTAGAGCTGGAGAGCTGTATGTCTTATAATTGTATCGTCTTGTCAAAAACGTTAGATGTTTATAGAAAAGGTGATTGGAACCCGATGGAATGAAATAAAATCCTTTGTGTCAATGTTTTAAAAATGATTATTCCCCCCATAAAAACCATTTGTCCTTAATGACTTGAGAGCACTCGTTGTGAAGTGTATACCTTATAATTGTATCGTCTTAACGCGACAGATGTAATGCGATGTAATGGTGATTAAAACTTGAAGTTCAACAAAAAAATCTGGCGGCCTTTGTGCCAGCGTAAAACATGCATTTTACTTTTTAATCCGGTTTTTATATGATGACAGGAACGCGTGGTAATTGCGTTACAAGATCAAAACCTTTTACCCCCTATGATACAAACATGTGCAAATCAGTCTACTTAACTTGATTTATATTATCAAAGAGATGTAAAGCCTGCTGGTATAGAGTGTTATTTAATGAACCGAGTAATGTCTTTCTCGTTCGGCTTGGTCGTATTTGTTTTGATGTGAAGGTCGTTTATTCCCTTATAAAACCACCTGTCCTTAATTACCTCGTCTAGAGCTGGAGAGCTGTATGTCTTATAAGTGTATCGTCTTGTCAAATACGTTAGATGTTTATAGAAAATTTGATTGGAACCCGATGGAATGAAAAAAAATTCTGTGTGTCAATGTTTTAAAAATGATTATTCCCTCCATAAAACTATTTGTCCTTAATGACTTGAGAGCACTCGTTGTGAAGTGTATTTCTTATAATTGTATCGTCTTAACACGACAGATGTAATGCGACGTAATGGTGATTAAAAACTTGAAGTTCAACAAAAAAATCTGGCGGCCTTTATGCCAGCGTAAAACATGCATTTTACTTTTTAATGCGTTACAAGATCAAAACCTTTTACCCCCTATGATACAAACATGTGCAAATCAGTCCTCTTAACTTGATTTATATTATCAAAGAGATGTAAAGCCTGCTTGTATAGAGTGTTATTTAATGAACCGAGTAATGTCTTTCTCGTTCGGCCTGATCGTATTTGTTTTGATGTGAAGGTCGTCGTGGTATATTTGATTTTTTTTCCAAAGAACTGTTTCGTTAAAGAGTTTATCGTAGAAATCGTGTCGTAATGACAGAGGAAAGCACTTGACGTCGATCATAAAAAACCTATTACGTATTCCGTTTTCATAACGACTTTAAACTTATGAATGCCTTTATCGATTTAGTCTTTAAAAAGGTGTATTATTCAGTAGAAAAATTAAGGATACTTGACTAGTACTGTATAATAATCATTTTCCTGTATGGAAAACACGTGTTAATTAAAATGTCGATATAAAAGAACTGTAGTGTAACGACAAGCAATAAATCTTTCAGACGCAAGACGTATTTATAAATTAATTTGTATCAAGGGTGTGACAGATGTTTTTTAAAAGCAACTCTAAAGAAGGGGATGATGTAATGTCGATTAAGGATTCTTGCGTACATGTTTCAACAAGACTTTTTCGAATTCAAGACCTACAGATTCTGTAGAAGACAATTGTTTTGTTACAGAGTTTTTTTTATTATATATGTCGTAATGATAGAGGAAAGCACTCGATAAAAAAAACCTATTACGTGTTCCGTTTCATAACGACTCTGATCTTACGAATGCCTTAATCGATGGAATCTTTAAAAAAGTGTATTATCCAGTAGAAAAATTAAGGATATTTGACCAGTACTGTATAACAATCATTTTCCTTTACGTAAGACACGTGTTAATTAAAATTTCGATAAAGAGCTGTATTGTTTCGACAGAAGTAAGAAATCTTTCAGACGCAAGACTTTTTATAAATTAATTTTTATCAAGGATGTGCGGTAACAGATGTTTTTAAAAGCAACTATAAACAAGGGGAATGATGTAATGTCGAAGGATTCTTGCGAACATGTCTCAAGAGGACTTATTTCGAATTCAAGACCTGCAGATTCGATTGGTTATTACAAAGGGCTCATGGAGGGTTTGAGGAGGTAAAAGAGATCTAAAAGAGGGCTCAGGAAGGGATTGTGAGGAGGTGAAAGAGGGCATGAGGAGAGTTCGAGGAGGTGAAAGGGGGCAAAAAGAGGGTTCGAGGAGGTAAAAGAGGTCTAAAGGAGGGCACAGGGAGGGTTTGAGGAGGTAAAAGAGGGCATGAGGAGGATTCGAGGAGGGTTTGAGGAGGTGAAAGAGTTCAGAAAGAGGGTTCGAGGAGGGTTTGAGGAAGTGAAAGAGGGCAGAAAGAGGGTTCGAGGAGGGTTTGAGGAGATGAGAGAGGGCATGAGGAAGGCTCGAGGAGGTAAAAGAGGTCTAAAAGAGGGCACAGGGAGGGATTGAGGAGGTGAAAGAAGGCACAAAGAGGGTTCGAGGAGGTAAAAGAGATCTACAAGAGGGCTCAGGGAGGAATTGAGGAGGTAAGAGAGGGCTAGAGGAGGGCTCAGGGAGGGATTGAGGAGGTGAAAGAGGGCATGAGGAGGGGTTGAGGACGTAAAAGAGGTCTCGAGGAGGGATTGAGGAGATAAAAGAGGGCATGAGGAGGGCTCGCGGAGGTGAAAGAGGGCTAGAGGAGGGCCCAGGGAGGGCATGAGGAGGACTCGAGGAGGGTTTGAGGAGGTGAAAGAGGGCATGAGGAGGGTTTGAGGAGGTGAAAGGAGGGTTTGAGTGAGCCAATATTCCGGTTGGATCAACTGACGGTCACTCCCGGGGACATTTCAGGTTTCGGTGACCTTCGGTCACTTTCGGTTCGGACGGCACCACATGGCACCACCTGAAAAATAATAAGCGAACCGTGCTCCTATACTACTAATTAAATTAATAAAAAAAAATAACGCTGCAGAACATAAGTGTGGAAACCAACCTGGTTTTAAACTGTCCTATTATTGGAAGCTGAAAATTATTAACAACAAATTTCCCGCAGAGGGCTATGTTAAATTTTGTTAAGTAGCGGGGGACATCTTGGATTTCTAATAAGCAAAAAAAAAAAATCAGTTTGTAAAGGCTTTTCCAACGTCAAAAAAAAAATCAGTTTGTAAAGGCTTTTCCAACGTCAATCTGAGAAGAAGATATCTAATCACATTTCGTATAGACTTCTGTGTCAAGCTACATCCTGCAGTGGTAGCCGCCACATATTTCTGATCAGCATAAAAAACACAAACTTGGTAAATGACCATCCAGTGATCATTCATGTACAGGTCTTGTTGGAGGACCATCGAATAACCATTGATGAATAGTTTCAGTTTAATTGTCTCCGTTGTTTTCAAGAAGATCTTAAAGTACATTTCCCCATAGGATTCAATGTTAAAATATGTTCGTCGGTGATGGCCATCTTGGAATTCCGATCGTCATGCAAAATACAAATGTTCAGGTTTAGTTTAATGATCTCATTTGTTGCCAATAAGATGATTTGTCAGCACATTTTCATAGGGCCCTACCATGGAATTCTTATAGGCATGAAAAACAAACGTTATGAAAGATAATCCAATGATCAATCATGAACAGTTTTGATTTAATTGTCTCAAATGTGTCAAAGAAGAAAATCTTCAAGCATATTTCCCAATGTTAAACTATGTTCCTTGGTGGTACCTGTCTTTGAATTCCGATCTACATGAAAAATATAAATATGGTTCCAATGGCTATATGGTTTCTGAAGAATATATTTGAAATTTCAGCCAATCAGAATAATTATTGGCTCTGGCGGCCATGTTGAAATTTAGAATGAAACCGAGAAAATAAACTAAATAGAGGTCCATCCAAGAAACATTCCCGCCAAGTCGGCTTGCAAACTTTCCAATGGGTTCAGAGAAGAAAATTAAAATGTTAAAAATCTAACACCTGCCGACGGACGGACGATGGACACCAAGTGATGACAATAGCTGAAATGTTCCTTCGGACCAGGTGAGCTAAAAAGTAAAAGAAAAAACAATAACAAACGAATTACACGCCATACCGAGAAACCAGTTGGGATTTCATACAGGCTGACTTGGACAGGCACTTATACGTTGTTTTGACATCCTATATCTGAAATTTAAAAAGTTGTTGGTTTCAATATTATCATAAATGATTTTACCTATATACATGCACAGCATAAAATCAGGATGTAATTAACAAAACGTATGATGAATTCATTATTTCGAATTTAAATACTGGATATTAATCAAATTTAAAACGTTAAATAATGATATTATTTCAGATACTAAATACTGGTGCCGCTATCAGTATCACCATACTGCAATGACGTGGGCTTCCGCTCGTGCAATATGTGAGAGCACCAACAGAACATTATTAATGATTGACAGCATTAGTGAAATGACAAATATATCCAGTACCATTATGCCACATGTGGAAAGGGTCAGACCTGACGCTGAAACAATAAGGTATAAAATAAAAATAATGAAATTATAAATATATCCATTACTTTAATGCCACATGTCGAACTTGAAACTATTATTCGTAGAAATTGTAAAACCCTTAACGTTACATTTCTGATCTTGCACGTATAAAGTATAACTATATCCACTACTATGTTGCTACATGTTAATGGTGTAAACCTATCATGCCACATTGCTGATACTGAACCTATAAAGTATAAATATATCTAGTGTTGTGCTACCACAAGTCGGAAGTGTTAGATCAGTGAGGCACAAATACAGAAATTACAAATATAAATGTAGTATTATTATTATGATACGCTGATGCTACAATGGTGGAATAGATTGCGGGTAAAATAGAACATAAGCTAACAAGAGAATTGATAATAAATTCGAAGACTACATACTATCATCATCTGGACAAAAGTCTCTCAGAAAGGGGAACCAGGTACTTTTAGATAGTAAGCGTTATGTGCTTTCCAATACCAACACCCGTGTCTTGTTTTAAGTATAAATACCAATTGTATTATGTTTTCAGTGTAAGTAATAATATTGTCTGAAATAACATCTTACCTAATATTGAAAGAACTGATGTTTACAATCACATATCACATCAACCTACAAATTCTAACCTTATCTACAATGATATATCGTACTGATCTACAAATTCTAAACTTATTTCGCATATCACTGTAATCCTACTTATAAACATTACGCTGTTCTACAAATTCTAATCTAATTTACAATGTCATATCGCTCTACTCTACAAATTTTAATATTATTTTACAGACATTTTTCTATCCCTAACAGCTCTACTTACTGTAAGGCAATTTGAGCCATAATGTTCAATCCGAACTTACCAACGTCCCGAGTAATATTCGCTACCACAGATTCATGTTTTATTACCTCATATTTAAGCTTTTTTAATGCAATGAAGATATTAAATGTATCTGGCATTCTTGCTATTTGAATGATGTTAAATATCAGCTGCTCGACGGCATATGAAGCTTGCAGGCTAGGTGGGTAACGCTCACTCACCTTTACGGTGAAATCGATATGTAGATATGCATGTCACACTGGTCTAAAATTCTTTTCGAGTGAAAAATACAGTGTCCTATTATGTTTATACAAATGCTAAGGTAATTATCAAGTTTAGTATCTTAGAAAATGTTCTAAGTTGGTACAACTATTTTAAATGTAGGCTAATGACAAATTTTATAAACAAAAAAGCATTATACGCTTTTTGAAGACATTAAGCCAAGGTACTTGTGTATTTTAGCAATACTTTATGGATTGGACTTCACCAAGAAATAGATCCTGTCAAATTATTATGGGACGATTGTGAAGAATATGTAGTTACTCCTAGTCAGTGGTCTGTTCCGGCTGGAAGTTCCGAAGGATGTGTTATATTTAATATAACAGATAATAAATACTCCATACAAAACTGTGCGGATACACAACCATTTATATGTGAGGATACTTCCGAAGGTATGTAATTATTCCTAAATAGTCGATTATCCCATCCGAAAATGTAGAAAAATATGTTATATTCAATATTTCTTCATGGGCTACTCCAGAAAAAAAGACAGAAAATTAGCTCAAACCTTTAATTTCAGCTTCCGCTATATAGATGATG
>JAOXYI010282379.1:0-10560 GCA_028566495.1 Lithophaga antillarum
GGGAGGATACAGTGGGTAGGGGCGGGAAATTTAGCCTTGCAACTGGCCACCTACGGACCACTCACGAAGAGCTTGTTGCAAGAGTTCTTTAACGTGCAGAGCGTGGCATCTCCCAACACGGGACCTTGGATTTTACGTCTCCATCCGATGAACACACACACACAGATCGTTCATCCAGTGACATGGATGTTTTCATGACTTAAATTAAATCTGCAAGATTTGATGATAGAATTACCAACCAGGATGTTAGTTAGGATTGTCTTACTGGGTTCAAGAATACCCCTTTTCTTTAAAGTTGAGTAAATTACTTCAATAATGTCTTGCTGGATCCAAAAATGTCCCCTTCTCTGTAAAGTTGAGTAAACTTCAATACAAGAATTTAACTAAAATGTTACAAAGACGAAGTTAATAGATTTCCAACATAACTAGTAAAAATATCTGGAAGCAGAATATTGCTGTTTTGACACTTGACAAATGACTATTAAGACATCTGTCAGACCATTGTCACGATTGTGCTATTAAGTTCATATCACCATATAGCTGGTTCGATATGACAGTGAATGTACAATGATTATAACTACTATGTGTATGGAATCAAGACGAATACTATTTTTTTTCAGACTATTTTGAGACTTCGTGTCAGTACGATGAAGATTTTCCAGTATACCCATTCGCCTACAGAACACATGCTCATATGCATGGTGAGTGCATTGTTGGCTTAATTTATAATAATTACAATATATATGCATTACCTAAAACCTAAGCACTACCGGGTACATTCAGGTTAAAGCTATGTTTGTAATGCTTCTCTTTATACATGTATTAAGATAAATCGAACTATTATGGTAAGAATTCTTGAATTTCCAGCCGTTCAGCGCTACGCCCAGAATTTTGTTGTCATTGTAGCAAGAGTAATTTTCACATGTTTCAGATGACCATAAGTCCAATCAGGTGGTTTCAAGCCAATTTAAGCAACCAGTCAAATTGCTATCCTTTCCTTTATGCTGAGACTCTGAAAGAGAAAGTCGTAACGGTGAACTGTTTGTCATTGCAGGGCGGGTTGTTTCTGGTTATGTAGTTAAAAATGGTGTATGGACAGAGATTGGAAGGAAGGACCCTCGCAAACCAGAGGTAATATAATACCAATGGATTACAAAAATCACAAGACAACATCAGTGCAAAACAGCCTAAATATTTATCAATACAAACTTGCACTCGCCCTATGGATGAGATCTAGTACATCCATATGTTCTGCAATCAATAATAATTATCATATAACAAACGTTGTGAAGTCCCGAGTCCCAAAAGCAGTCTACTATCAAATAATTTAACAATAGGAAGACAAATGGTAGAATTTGTGAAATTGAAAGTAGTTTACCAATATGATGTAGGTTCAGATGTGGCCAGCCAACTCGCTCACTTCATCTGACCTGTTTTCCCCTAACGAATGAATCTTTATGTGGCAAGAAAAAAAAAGGTCTCTTTCATCAATTGCTTAATCAATATGGTATTTATTTGTATATCCCTTCGGACACCACTGAGTGAAAAGAGAGAAGAATATTGGATTTGAGAATTGGGTACTGCAATCCCATACGTATGTAGATAAATTGGTAGTTTAGAAATATTATCTAGCCCAAGATGTCTGTTAATAGGATGGATCTATTCCACACATCTCTGCACCAAATAAGTCATGGTATTATCATTATGTACTGCCTCGTCTACAGGATATATCAACAGATGGCCCTCTGCCCTGGATGCAAAATAAATAAAAAATTTTAAAAAACGACATCCATCATATTCGCACTAAACTTTACCCAATACCTCTAAGATTAAGAAAACTCTCACCTTTTATTGAATCTAAAAATTCTTTGACACAGATCTGAATTCCAATAGCTGGTAGCTATTATAATGGATATTGCCGACCATAAACTTTTCATACCTATTCAGGCTTACAAAGATGAGAACCCAAACGTCACTTCTTCAAAGTAAGGTTTGCATAAAAGGGTTTGAAGGCTATAAATATAGGCAATATCCTTCATCACAAATCTGTTCAATTGGGAATATCGCTGTATTTCAAAGACTGGTTCTTATTACTTACACTAAACATATTGCATCCAAACTTTTCAATCACAAAATGTAATGCAGGACAAGGGAATCCATGATCTCAAAGCAAAACTTCCTGATTGCTTTTGTTCTTCGTCCCCGTTCAGCTAAAGTCCTGCTGGGCATGGTGACCTTAACATGGTTTACAAACAACTTCGTTAGTTAAAGACCCGAAATATCGACTACTCCAACCAGTTAACTTTAAAATGCTAATTAGCAGCCCTTCATAACAAATATGATGAGTTCCATCCGATTACATAGTATTTGTTTGCAAGTCCTTCCGAAAGATAAGAAGAAAACATGTACCGAAGTTCTTTAATTGCACTCACAGATATATAGATGATATATTGTCAGTCAGTAACCGTCATTACAGTGAGTACTTACATCTGATCTAGTCCAGTGATCTTAAGATTAAGTGGTATCCACTGACATAACACGATCTGCTTCGTACTTGGACCTTTTCCTAAGTATTGCCCCAGGGGAACTTCTACGGTCCAAAATTTATGACAAAAGGGATAATTTAGTTTGCTTATCGTCAATTTCCTGTTCTTGAGTAGTAATATCCCTCATTTCTCTGCCTATATCATCTTTGTATCACAGTTGATACTTTACATCAGAGCCTGTACAGTGACTTTCTTCAACAGGGGTAAACTGTAACGGAAAAGCTTCTAGAACAGGGATATAAAAAAATGATTGGAATCGTTTCTTCGTAAATTTTACGGTCGCCAATCTGATTAAAATACAGATCCTGTGTTCACGCTTAAAAAAGTCGTGGACACAGATCTGTATTTTAGTCAGACATCACAAATTGATTGATTGTTTTAAAATTTCGGTATAGCAACTGGATGCAGATATGTTTTCTTGTCACAGATATTACTAATGAGTCCCAGATCCACGGATCTAACTTACCACTGGACGTGATTAATGGGATTACATGACAGGAGGAGGAAATGTATACCCTGTGGACAGCACCTGACGTCATTTCCTGTTAGGGAGATCTTGTGATCCCTACTCTGTCCGTCTCGGATTTATCTTCTGTTTACTGGATCAGTGATTTGAGAACACTGGTTGATAATTTCCTACTATTTTCTTTGTGCATTGTGTGGTAATTTACTGTACGAATCAATTACAAAAACAAATAATGTTTATACTAAATAATTGCTCTCTCTTCATGTTTTTTGTGATGCCATAGATGATAACCAGAGTTACACTTGTGGCACTGACCTTTAGAATGGGAAATTGTGAGGTGTAATATGTAAAGTAAGAGATACATTGGTTTCTTTATCAATGTTCTGGCCTTACCTTCGTATAGAAGTTTATTATCTTCACTTCTTTTGTTGTATTTATAATTGTGTTGCACCGATGTTGTCTTATATTCTTATGTCAGTTATTTTATGCTTAATCACGACATATTTTATTGTTGTTATTTTTACACATTACAGCTGATACATTTTTAATTCAAATTTTTCATTTATTTTTATTCTAATAAAATATCTAAGTAATTAATCTAATAAAATAATGCTAGAAATATACGTATATGCGTGTGTGTTACTATAAATATTATTTTGTTCATATTTTAGATGTTTTACAATGTTACTACACCTGGCATAAGCATTAGACCTGGAGATTACATGGTAAGTTAAATCTCTGAAACAAAATTTGATACTATTCTTAAGAAAAACTTGAGTAACCATTTCATAGTAAACAGATTTTACATTAACTTAGTCAAATTAATAAAATAATTCCCATAAAAAATAAGGTTATTGTTATAGCAAAACGACATGTAAGAAAAATATTGATTGTGTACCAGTCTATTTCATCTCCTATTCCTGGACAAGTTTTTCGGTCTGAGAATAAAGTCTAGTACTGTTTTATTAAAAAATATTCTTTTTTTTTCGGGAATAAATTTCCCTTTGAGCAAATAAGTTCACAGAAAAAAAAAAAACATTTGCTGGTGTTAGATAGAGAAAAAATAGTGCCTTTATATACTGAAGATATTTCCAAATATATAGTAATTTATCTTGCACATTAAAATATATTGCTAGAGTTGAAGGGAAGTGACATCGTTAATCTGTGTTATTTACAGGCTGCTCGTTGTACAATGGAAAACGAAGAAGACCGAACAGTTCGTGTAGGGTAAGGGTCGTTGATGATTATGTTTCTGTAAAATTCTATTGTTGAAGTTTCAAACTGGAAATCAGTGGGGGGATTTTATGGTCTCTGTGTAACTGTACTTTGATCAGTATTACTTTGCAAAAAATAAAATTCTCGGATAATTTTGTATTACTCATAGCAAAAAAATTTCGGAATTTAGATTTCCGTTACTTCATTGTATTATAGGTCTTCTTCCCATAAAACCAAAGGGCTTTATTTTCTATTGAGCCATCACTATTTCTTCATACCGTAGCAAAACAATCATATATAAACATGAAAACTGACAGTAAGCGTTAGCCAGGATTTAAATTTATAAAAATTATTTCATAGGAACATATCAATATTGCTATATAAGTACTTTACCACCACACAGTAGAATTTAAAAAATCAATGTAAGTTGAAACACCTAAATAACAAACTCCCAAACAAATCCGTAGCATGCTTGCCCGGAGTGTGGGAGACCGGGGTTCAAATCCTGGACACTTTGTAAAAAGTTACTGTAGGCTGTTACTTCGGCCATCTAACACTATAAAATCCATCTTAGCTGAAGGTCTAGTACAAGCAGGCGTCAAAATACGCACAGTATAATTTGTTCGCATCATGACATTTCTGAAAAATTGCTGACTTGCGTTAGAAACAAAAACGATATTCACTCTCTCTGTGAATTGAGATTTTGATTGTTTCATTTTTTAGGGCAACTCACAATGATGAAATGTGTAACTTCTACATCATGTTCTACACCCCGGGTAGTATAACGACAACGAAAACCTGTTTCACCCCAGGTCCACCCAGTTATTATTGGGACAAATGGGATAATGCCAAAAAATTCCACCCAGAAAACGCTCCGAAAGATGCAAGTGTAGAACCAGAAAGTGGTAAGGAATACAAGATAACAACGAGAAAAGTACAGCCGATAGTCAGAGATGAACCTTTTGAGGACAGTTTTGTTGATTCAATGGCAAATCGTAAGCTGCCAAATGATGAACGGGAATTTGCTAGTCTACTGAAGCGTCTTGATGCAGCATACAGAAAACAGTATAGAGATCCGTTGTATTAGACTAACAAAATCAGAAATCGGACATCAGGAATTGTGTTCATTATAAAATGATCTTCATTGGTATTGGTTGTTATTTCATTGTTATATATTTGTTGTTATTTATGTAGGAAAGACTGGAGGGAGGAATGAAACACGACCATATTTCAATTAATCTGGACTTATTCTGATATTTATTTACTAAAATAAGATTAAAATGACATTGGGTCAAAATTTGACGAGAAAATTGCTCATGTGAAAATGAAACAGAAGTACATTATTCATACGCCTAGAACCCTGAAAATAATAAAATGTATACACTAATTTCAAATGAAGAAATAAATCTTGAAGGAGTATATGGTGAGGGATTGGGGGAGGAAGTTGTGGCAGATACAGGGATAAATATTTATTTTATTTCGAAATCTTAATATTAAAAATTTTATGTTTTGTAAAGCACTGCTTTTGTTGTATTATGATAGAAGAAATATTTTTATGCCACTCCTGTTTTGGTAAATGTATGAGATTTCAACTAGTCCGAATCAAAATTGATATGAAATCTCAAATTCTATGTATATACCAAAAAATAATGAAGTTAAGATACAAATAATCAGGTAAGTTAATCACTGTATGCTATTTTATGAGATATTTAACAACAACAACAACCAGTATTGGCTGCTGTCGGAAACGACAGCTATACCTATACTTAACAGCTGATCACGTCTGCAACCTTTGTTTAACCAACCTGCATTGACCCTTAAATGAAATTGCACATCTGCATGTAGTAAGCTGTCGTACTGTTTGGAAATAATCATCAGCTTACCATTACAAGCTAAATTTTAGTTCCTAAAAGGGAAACAATAATAAAATAAAAACCTTCAAACTTTAATGCACATATGGAGATGGTAAGCAAATGTGCTATACGTCAAAATAAAACGCTAGCAGTCGAAATGGAAATTGAGATTTAGTGAAAAGCGTTATTTCAACAAAGTCCCTATATGACCCCTTAATGGGTCCCAAATTGAAGAATAAGAAATCTAAGACCCAACTGCACATCTACACATGGTTAAGCACAATAATACGTAAAAATAGAGAACACAGTTAAAAATGAAACCCGAGTTCACATAACAAGTTTTACTTCATCCAAGTCCCTTCTGACCCCTTTATGGACCCCAAACCTAAGAATAAAAAATCGGAAACATTACAGCACTTCTACAGGTGGAAAGGAACATTTCTATATAAAAATAAAACCCCTGAACTCAAAAATGAAACTGGAGTTCTCGTGACTAGCTTATTTCAACAAAGTCCCTTTTCGGCCCCTTAATGGGACCCATCCCAAGAATAAAAAATCTGAGACCAGGTGAACTAAAAAATGAAAGAGGAGTTCCCCTAACAAGCTTTATTTTAACATAGTTCCTTTTTGACCCCTTAATGGGCCCAGAAACCCACATATCAAACAACTGAGACCTTATTGCACATTTACAGATAGGAAAGAACATAACAATATAAAAATAAAACCCCTAAACTCAAAAATGACAGAGGAGTTCTCGTGACAAACTTATTTCATCAAATTCCCTTTTCGACCCCTTAATTGGCCCCAAACCCAAAATCAAAATTCTGGGACCTTATTGTACATCTACAGATGGTAAGAAACATTACTATATAAAAATAAAATCCCTAAACTCAAAAGGGAAAGAGGCGTTCCCGTGACAACCTTTACATCAAAGAAGTCCCTTTTAGGCCCCTTAATGTGCCCCCAACCCTTGAACAAAAAATTGTGACCTTATTTTGTATCTGTAGATAATAAGGAACAATACACACCTGAAGTCAAATATGAAAATTTTTTATCTAACGGACAGACGGACGGCCCATTACAAGTCAGGGTATAAAAATCCAAATTAACATCGTTATAGAATGATGCAGTACTACTTATTTCAGTATGCAGTATTTAAATAACAAACAAATAAAGAAAGAAAAAACAAACAAACAAACAAAACAAAAAACCGCTTCATCTTGTTATGAAGGGACTGTGATTTTATCACACACTGATATTCTACTGGAACTTTAGTACCGCCAAGTTGATATGTCTGCCACCAGTACCATTTGTCTGCTTGGTGGATATTTCATTTTGTCACCAAGAATATCATTCCCCCTGGTAGCTTGTATTAAGGTCAAGTAGTGGTAGTACATGAAGAAAGTATCCTAAAAAATTCTGTATTTTTGCGTGAAGCTACAATTTTTCATCCTGTATTAGAAAAACAAAGGAAGATTGAATATCCAGGCTTGTTTTTCTATTATAAAGGTTCAAAATACTAAAAATTTAAGGAATTAAGGATTTATGGGGAAAACATTTTTCCTTACCCCAAAAATCTGTTTATACACTAAAAAGCCATTGCTGTGTTAAAGCAGAGATTTTGACCTTTAAGAAACCATAAAGATATATGGGAGTACCCAGGTTAGTTGTTTGACAGTGGCTTTTTGAGCAGTGAAAAAATGTGTTCCTTTTAAATTCGATGTTTAATGGTATTGGTTGTTAACTCTATTGTTATTTATTTGTTGTTATTTAGGTAGGAAAGACGGGAGAGGGTGATATGCCGGAGTATTTCAATAATTCTTTACTCTGACATTTATGTACTGATATAATGTTAAATGGCATTGTATCAACATTTAAACTGAAAATTGTTCATGTGAATACCAAATTCCTTATTCATATGCTAGAACGCTGAAAATAATAAAATGTATACATTGATCTTTAATGGTTCCATAGCATAGGTCTAGGATGAATATATGATGAAGAATGGGGGACTGTAGAAGATAAAGGGATACAGTATTTACTTTATCTGGAAACCTTACCTTAAAAAAGATTTATGTTTTGTAAAGTGCTTCCTTTATTGTAAAATGGAACGGGTATATCGTATAAAAACTATGCATTCATATAATAGACAAGACAATATTACAGACATATAAAACCTACAAAAAATAACATACGTGACTCCAGGTGTATACAGTGAACTGCAGTAACAACCTGTAACTGCAAATAATAACATACGTAACTCCAGATGTATACAGTGAACTGCAGTAACAACTCGTAACTGCAAATAATAACATACGTAACTCCAGATGTATACAATGAACTGCAGTAACAACCCGTAACTGCAAAAAATAACATACGTAACTCCAGATGTATACAGTGCAGTAACAACCTGTAACTGCAAAAAATAACATACGTAACTCCAGATGTATACAATGAACTGTAGTAATAACCTGCAACTGCAAAAAAAAACTAGACATGGAGGATGCCCCGCACACCCTGATCTCAATGTCCACTACCCAAGTATAAAATATGAAAATAATATCTGAAACCATCTTTGAGCTGTAGGTGGTAACATAAAAAAATGTCCCGAAAATATCATTAAAATGGCCGCCGTTCAACCAGCTTTGATTTTTCAACAACAACAACAACAACAACAATATTTGATGTGCATTATGCTCCCATTGTCCACTACCTAAGTGTAAAATATGACAGTAATAGCTAAAACCATTTATGTGCTTCAGGTGGTAACATCAAAAATCATCCCTAAAATACTATAAAAAACGGCCGCTATTCAGCCATCTTTGATTTAGAAAAAAAAAACCAAAAAACAAAAAAAAAAATCAAAATATTTGACGTGCATCATGCTCTCATTGTTGGGCCACTTCCTAACTCCAGAATATGAGAGGTGTATCTGAAATCATCTTTGAACTAAAGGTGGTAACGTCTTACAGGGACACACAGACGGAGAGAAATCCTATAGTCCCCCCACGTGAACCGTAGGGGACTAATAAGTGACGTATCTCAGTGTCACATTGAAAAATGTGATATTTGTATAAATATGACAAAAGGTAAGGTTTTGGTAAATGTGATAATAAAATTTCAAATGGCCCAAACCAAATAGGAAGCAAAGTTAATATGATAAATTCTATTCCTATAATGAAGTCAAGGTACAAATAATCAGGCAACTTTAAGTTTCACCAACATTATAGAATGTTGCGGTACCACTTATGTCAGTATTAAATTCTGGAATTACAAAACAAAAACAAAAACAAAAACAAACAACAAACAAAAAAAAAAAAAAAATAAGAAAAATAAAACAAACAAAAACAAAAACAAAAAAAAACCGTGATGGTAGTTAAAATAAACATGCACAAACCTGGAACGACCATCTAACAAACGAAGGAAAAAAAAACGAGTATCACATGAATAGAACAATATTGTCAACAGAAGTGACCAAACTCACGCAACCCATGACATTATAATGTCAAAGATAGTGTATTTTTTGTCAACATTGGATCGGAGAAGTAAATGATTATTTGCATACGGTCAGACAATGACTGTATAGACTATATACTGACTTTGAAAATAAGGACTTCACGATGGGTGCCGCGTGTAGCAGGAGATCTCATTCCCAGTGTTTGCTCCTTTGGTTATGTTTTGGTTTTTTATTTGATCATAGTGTTATGTCATCCAGATTGTAATTTTTGTTTTACGTTTTCAACTTTGGTATCTACTGTAACTTTACAAAAAATAATTTTCACCAAAACCATCAACAACAATGTTTAACATTACTGCCTAAAAAGAATTTTATTATTCGAAAATCATAAATGTGATACAGTTCAAGACTTTGGTCAAGATGTAGCTTGTTTAATTTGTTTATACCCTCTCAATGAATTGTAAATCTTTAAAGTACGTTTCACTGAACTGAGTACTTCACCTTTTAGTAATTATTTTCAAAACAGATAATCGTATAAGAAACTAAATTTTAACAAGTATTTTAACTATATCTACTGCAGCTTGATTCCACGACAGAAATGTTACTGATTTTGCCATGTAGCTCGCGCTCATGTGGAATTTGACATCTTTGAGGTAAAATTAAGTTTTCAGTAAGCATGAAGTATCAGAATTCTCGTGACTGCAGGCAAAAAAATTCTTCCGTATTATATTTATATTAGTATTTGAAAATAAAATAAATTGTTAATTTCAGAGTTTCTGAAAACCTTTTCCTGCATGATTAAAATCGGTTACAATGGGGAAAGCTAAAAAAAACCAAAAGTTGCAGTAGTGTTTTCACAATAAGATTTTCAATAATTTATGCCATTTACACTTGGAATATTTTTCAACAAGAATGAAATGTGAGAGACTCAGTTCGGTGAAACGTACTATAATACATTGATACAGTTGTATTCTAATCCAATTTTCTTGGAAAATTGGGTGGGGGTTTTGCACATTCAAGGCT
>JAOXYI010282489.1:0-10559 GCA_028566495.1 Lithophaga antillarum
CCATCTTTTCCGGGCTTGCTCCGGCAGAACCTCTTCTTTCTTTTCAGTGGAGCGTCCAGGCGTTGTCTAGCCTTAAATTTTTAAGTTTCGCCCACACACTACACTCCTCCCCATTTCGAGTTTTTAAAATTTATTAACATATTAACATTGTGACATTGAATATTCATTCATACTTCATTTATTACACTGTGCAAGATACACATTGTCAACTAAAGTTAGTCACTGACCATTGCCACATCAGGAATAACTATCAATGTCCAGCTAGCCACAGAAAATGACTTTCAAACTGTTAACAGTATTGGACCCGCTAAGGCCAAAGCCTTTGTAAAATAGAGACAGGGAAAGAACCCTTACACTAGAAGATCTGTACACATCTTCAGAAACAAACAAGAAGATTTGGGATAAATGGTTAGCAGAAGGTGTCATTCACTTGGGGCTAAATCCTTCTCAACCCTTAGCGGATAAGAGAATAACTGATATAGAAGCCACCCATAAGGCCATGCAAGAGCACATAACACTTCTTTCACAGTCTGTGGATAAAAGAACAAGGAAAATGCAACAGTCAACAGAACTACAATTCACCCATGAATACAATTCCTTCTGTAGGAGGGGGAGGAACACCATACTCGATACAAATCATGGAGCATCCGCAAACACAGTTGGAAGTGTCACTGGAGAAGGAAGTACATACTCAGCTAGTCTCATGAATAACCTTTCCTTGGGGCCATGAGCTCCTCTACCAGGAAATGCTATTGGACCGTGTATACAATTGCACAGCTTGGACCTGGTGTGGACTATGAAAGCAATACCGTACAAAATATACACCCTGTACCATCGGCTCAGTCTACACCTAACATTAGCTATGGAAATTATCCATTCCCATTCACTCAGAATGCAGCTTTGCACGGTTTTTCTACCGGCTATTGGAATTATTCAACTCAGAATGAACCTCCAGCTGGTATGTCTGGTAACTATGCATATTCACTATCAGCCAGTATCAACTACCATGGACCAATGTACACTCTGAATAGTATCCCCCAATCCATACATACACATTCTATGAATATAGGTATTCCTTCTGTTCAATGCTCAACCGAAGTTAAACCATCATCTGCTATGGCTACTGATAAAGAACGCCATTCCCACTCTACGGCTAGAGATCAGAAGAAGAGAAGGAACCACTCCTTATCTAATGAGCCTCAGATGTTGATTTGTGGCAGCCCTCTGTCACAGGAGCTCCTGATATACGTTCCAGAACCAAAAGCCCTCATGCACCAAAGCTGCCAATCTTCACAGATAGCTATACAGTATCATGGGATACTTTCATCTACAAATGTGAGCGCAAAACTACTAGGCGCCAGTGGGACAACAGAAAAAATATGATGCGTATCTATGACTGTTGGGTGAAGCTGCCCTAGACTATGCAACGAGACTTCGTCTTGATTCCTACAACAATCTTAGGGTGGAGAAGATTCAGAAGGAAGGAGACATATGTTTCTGCTAGGAGACAGCTCGAGTATATTCGACAGCAAAAGGGTGAACAATTGGAAGACTTCTCGGAACGTTTCCATTTTCTGACAATGGATGCATATGAACACTGCGATCGAAACACAATCGAAGATCTAGCGATAGAGGCATTCTTAAAAGGATGCCGTGACAAAGAAGCGGCTAAGACAACCACGGAAAAAGAGTCCAAATCTGTTCACATGGAACTTAAATATCGCGAAGCAGAAGGTCATATTTGGGACTCGATTCCCATCCTATGCTCATCGCCAGGTTTTATTCTCTGATGAGAAACAGGGTAGATCATCATCCAAGGACAAGCCTGGAGTGGTTCAAGCATTCGACTTTCAGTACTAATATTAAAAAATCTTCTTTATCCCATCAAGGCTCTGAGCCTCAAAATGAGAAGGGATCTGCATTACCAGCTGATGTTAGCCGGTGACAGTGAGTTGATGGTCTGTTGGAAGCAGGATGGTTGTCCGGAACACTCGGGGCTCCAAGCTCCCTTGTTGCGGTCACCAACGTTTGTTTGGTTGTTTCCTGGTAGGAAGGTTGGCCGATACACTTGGGGCTCCAAGCCCCATTGTATCGGTCAGGCGAATATGTTTGTAAATTTAGGTGTTTATTTGTTCGACCTTTTGCGGCTTTATGCTCTCCGTGGTACTGTCATTAAATTAGTTATCTTTTTGTTGTTGTTAGAATCCAGCTAGAAATTGGTGCTTTGGTTTAGAAGCATTTATATGTAAATATTTTCTCGTATATTGTTATTTTGAAGCCATTTCGTTAGGGACTCATATAGTGGGTCTAGTTACTGAGATCAGTAGCTAGCTGAAAGGAGAGCTTATGAGAGAAGAAATTATGATTAATGTCATTTATTGTAAACAATTCTGGAGTTCTAATTTACAGCGCAAGCTTTTTTTGGAATAAAGTTTTTTTTTAGATGGGTTATCCACCAGTTTGTATAGTCCAGTCTGAAATTTAATAACGTTTCTGTATCTGTTAGTCATAGGTCCTGATCCAATGAGGTATGCAGATTTTCTTTTGATACACATTCGATTATAGTTGAAATATTCCACTTTTTAACATGATGAGGACCGAAGTTCCAGTCTACTCCTGAGATGCCCTGTGCCAAGTTCTACACGGTGGGGAGGGATGTGGTGCCAATTCATAGCTCTTATATCTACACCATGGGTACCAGACAGTAAACCAGTATTTCGCATTTGCGTATCCTGACCTTAACACTTGACTAGTTGCCGCCGAATGTGAATGGTGTTTTCCTGATCTTCGACCAGCATCTACCGAATCCCAGCTGTGATTACAGGTTAGTAATCCCAGCACTGCACTTACCTCGTGTCATTATTATTGTGCTTACCACTAGCAAACATTTACTAGTTTCTCATTTCATCTCGAATGTAGCATCTCGTTATGCAGGTCTATACATGTATTTCTTGGAAAATGACAAATTTTCGATGTTTCGAACGCCTGGTTTACAGTATTTGCTTTTTCTATCTTAAACCGTAAACGGTTTGTTCAAGTTAAACTTTACATTTCTCCCAATAAAGTATCCTTTAGGTGCAAGTAAAAAAGTGCTATTTCTGGAAATTTTTTACATGTAAAAAAAATAGATATATTGTGCACAATTACACCTCATACCGTAGAATGTGTTAAAGTTCTGTTAAAATTCCATGTAGTGGTTCAGCAGGAGTAGTGGATACCACATGGAACCCACTCCTCTATCACTTAGATATGTGTAAAGTGGATATTGTATGAAAAAGTTTGAATTATACGAAAAATAAATATGTGATGCACAATTACATCTCATACTGAAGAATATGTTAAAACTTTTGTGAAATTCCATGTAGTGGGTAAGGAGGACGAGTGGATACAATATGGAACTCCCAAGAACCTAAGTAATGTAAAATGGCCATTTTCTTGAGACCTAGCTGAGCCTGTATCGCTCAGTTGATTATAAGCTGACATATTAGTTAAAAATTTTCCAAATTTGGTCTATGTTAAAATATATTTCACGGTGCCGAGCATGTGGTTTAATGATTCGGCTTTAAAAATTATTAATTAATGGTGAAGAAGTCAAATAAGCTACTCTACATGTAGACATGAAAGTAATGCCAATGCAGGATCTGAGAAATGAAAAGTTCTATCGCTCTGATTACATGGAAATCACAGTTACCAGGAAACACTAATGTCCAATTCCTAAGTTTTTATCTAATGTACCCTAACATTGCTGAAAAATTGGGTCCGGGCTGGTACATATAATGTTTCAGTCAGATTGAAATCTTAAAAGTAAATAAATTAATTACGTCTGCAATTTTGCGCTGATCTAAACCAACAAGATTGTGTGGAATAAAATAGTACTTCCGAACTTTGGCAAAAACAGTCTTATTTTACAATGGAATCGATCGAAGAACAAAATGGGTGAAATTACACCAATTTGGCTATGATCTGAGAAAACATCAGAAACATAGAATAAAACTGCTAAATATAGAAAGCTTTTGAAAATAAAAATAAAAAAGACATGAAAAATATGATTACTGACCGACAATAATGAACGTGTGACTGTTCCCTTAACATATGAGAGAAAGAGCCTGGAATTGTCGGAAAGATCGTATTTGTACCTAAATTTTCTATCGGCGCAACGGTCGGGTTAACCGTTGAATTCATTGGAGCCACTGGGACAACAGTTGGGTCCATCGGGGCAGCCATTGTAGAATTAGAAAAGATTCCGATTGACTGAAAAAATAATCCCCGATGAAGTAAATAAATTATAAGAACTTGAAAATAACATGTTTACGGAATGTAAACATCATCTAGCTATAAGCTTCAATCAATTTCCATGACCTTTTAATAAAATAAATACATAAATAAGCGTTTACAACTGCTGTGGTATTTTTACTCGCTGTTGCTACAATTTACAGCGCACCCAGATACATTTGTAACACCGGGTCACACACAGATCAACTAATTTACATAAATTCCATACACATCAGTAGCGACAGTGGCAACATATCGTAAAGTGAAAGTGGTAAACTGCTACAAATGTATGTTGATAAGCGTGGTTGAACACAGGGAAACCTGCATAAATGGACAACCGAAAACTTGCAGAAAGTAGCTAAAATGGTAAGAAATCGTGAAACGAAGTCTACGAACGAAAAATTACGAAAGTTTCCAAAAATGAAGCTCGAAAACACTCGAATGAAAAACATGTCAATGCAAAAATAAATTCTCTGGGCAAGGCTGTTTGTTACATATTGCCCATTTTAGTTTTCAGTATCCTAACGAAAACGATACATAAATACATCTTTTTTCTAAACTTTAATGTCTTTAACAAATAAAATTTCAATATAAATATATTTGCAACAGCATAATTTCAGCATTCACATCCTTAATAAATTACTTTTCATACATTCCTGCAAAGTTTTTAAATAACAAATTTTAATGAGTTATATTTACACTGTTCACTGTGGCAAAAATGAACTGAAATTGAGAAATCTTCAATTTAATTCAAAATTCAATCTTTAAAATAATAAATCTTGGATCAGTTTAATAAAAAAGATAACTTTTATGGCATCAATTTCAAACAGCTAATCACAAAACATGTTACCATATTCCAGTTAGGAAAAAATGTAAATATTCTTTCTTTTCAGGATAAAAAAAATTGTCAATTTTCCAACACCAAAAATGGTCACATCAAAATAATCTGCCAGTGCATAGAAGAAAATTATGACGGTAAAACAACATACCTCATCTATTATATAAATGATAAAAATTCACAATATGTACACATTATTGAACACATCTTATGTTAATTAACATAATACTTTGCAATCACTGTATTGTAAGACAGTAACAATTTAATTGTTACTAAGACATTATAAAAATATATTATTTTAAATGCACCCAGTTTCAGGACTTACATTTTCAATATGCCTCATCCTAAGGAATGTTACTATAAGAAAAAATTACCTACTAAATACGAGATTCAAGATATAAGGCCAAGAATTCCTTATACCTCATATAACTTTGTGACTAGGAATAAACATATTCGAAGTTACTACATGTATTTAGTAGCGTTGGTACAAGAGATCATAGCACCAAAATTGGTATTTTTACTGGACAAGCACCGTAAAGTTACCATAAACAACAATAAAAATTCATAGTAAGTTTACCTGTATATACCTAGATATAATAAGAATTTAAATTCAATAAATATTCATGAGAAAATAATGTTCATGAATGTCCATAAACACGTGGATTACTTTTTCTTTTTCTTTGGGGAACTTCTTCAAATAGTTGACTTTATCTTAATTACAAGGTTTTCTCGGGTATGAATCGTCTTTGAATTGGTGGACGGTTATAACAAAAAGATGGTCTATGGCGAGAAGGAGTCTGAGCAGAAGGACGAACAGATTTCCTACGGACTGCTATCTCCACCTTTTGCATCTGATCACGGTTACGTAGTATTTATTTCTTTATGTCAGATAATATAGAGTTCAGTTCTTTTATAACATGAATATTAAGTGCTACGAAAGCCGACTGTAATTTTGGATACTCAGAGTCCATGGAGTCATTAATACTACTAGATTCGATTCCAAGATATCAACGATATCTTTAGTTTCATCAGGTTGATAAGTTGGAAGTGTAATATCTGGCAGGGTCGGACGGGGTACTGTGTAAGGTGGAGAACGTAGAGGAGCAGGTCTTTCTGGTGGTTCTGACGGTGAAATGATGTGGTTTGTAATGTTGTCGTCCATAACAATAAGTGTATCTATTGGAAACGATGACACTGGAGTGGTTGAAACTAAAATGGTGTCTGCCAGAACGGGTGGCAAGTAGTGACTGTTAGAGTGGCTGAATGCTGAAAGACGAGGCCTATTCGAAGATCATGGACACGGCGCGTAAATTTCACTGCGAAGACGGCATGGACTGGAAAAGAGCCATTACGATGGCGATGAAGATGCGCAAACATTTGTTCGAAAAATGACACCCTACGAGGCACAGGAATACGAGTCGGACGACGACTGTGGACGCGATCGGGACGATTAGTGGTGTTAATGGAATGTCTGTTAGTTTCCAAATAAAATCGATCGAAAGCAATTTGTTTTGCATTCTTTGTTACTTTGTCCCTATTCCAAAGTTTGAATAAAAAATCTTCACATCCTGTCGGGCATGCAATACCTCACAACCTGACAAAATGAATAGCCTTGGACGAACACCCTTCAATATCGAGTAAAAACAAGAGAAAACATGCGGGAAAGTCAGTCACTTCCGCTTACGCATGCGTATACGACATATCTTCGATTGACAAGTAATGCTCTTAAACCAAAACCGGTAACCAAAACACCAATATGATACGAAAACTGACAAGAAGAGGAGATATAACACACTCTCGCTCGCTCATTTGCACACAATGTCTCATTGTATAGCCATTAAAGACCTGGATCTGAACAAATTTCAAGACCAATGCAAACACTTGAGTAAAACACGAAAATATGTCAAAAACCGACAAGATATATATGAATCGCGTCAGAATTACGACAGAAACAAGGAAAAATAACTCACGCACAGTATTATCTCTTTCTTTATACAAGAAATCCTTTCTTTCTATTACATTGTTTTAGTTAAAATATGACGTAAACAACCGCACCCAACAACCGTTTAATATGCATAAAATGTATAATTGGATTCCGTACTTGAAAACCTTACATATTGTTTTCGACAAGTTAATCCTTTCTTCGAATATGTACATATAACGACCGGGATTTTATAATCGGATTACGTGTTTGGGTTATGCAAGTTTTACAACTTAAGACTTTTAAATCCCACATGACAACGTCATCCTGGATCAGGCACACCTTTATTTTACCTTGTATCCACGAACTGGAACTGTGCATTATCGGATTAATTGCATTTAATGACCGGAATTTCTATTTTTATCGTTAGAGGAATTTCTCGCTATTTTTTGTCGCGCGTGTTTCTCCTACAATACTTCATGGGGTTTCTATTTTTGTTCTGAGGTATTCCTCGATGGCCGCCATCTTGTGCTTTAGTGCCTTAGTGCCTTTTACGGGGGAATAACATCAGTCATACTATACTGCTGATGTGTACATATGTCCTGTGTAATTAAACATTCAGTTATTTATGTACAAAACAATCAGATATTTTTATTCCATTGGCTAATAAATTTATTTACATTATTTACAAAATAAAATGAATGCAAAAATTACAAAGGAACAAAACTTAACCTTTTATCCTTTAATTTTAGAGCACTATTTTGTCGATTAGGAGCATAAGCTTTGATTATGAAAAAAATGTACAATTTGAATATATGACATCAACATTTGTAAAATCTGAATGCATAGAGATGAAATTTCTATGGGAAATGGAAATATAGCAGCAAACATGATAATTTTGAAGTTATTGCTAGAAAGGTCAAAATTGTGTGTTTACATGTCACTTTACATCGTTTTATCACCAAAAGGTAAATATTTAATTTAATATTTCGGATATACATTTCAAGAACTTGTCTCGTCTGTAGTGCTCACTACATTTTCTAGATAACAACATTCATTCGGCCGCATTCAGCTCCCAGACATTAAGACACAAGTTTATTTACACAAAGGTACAAACCTACTGCTTTTGAAGTCAAAAGATCAGTTTCAAGGTAACTGTTACCAGATTGCTGGATACGTCAACTCAAATCAAATTTTCGAGAAAAGCTGTCCAAAACTTAGGAGAAATAAATTAAAAAAACCAAATTGATCAGATCAATTTGAAAATCTGAATTATCTTTAGTTCTGGGGAAATGCACCTTGAATTAATGAAATTTGTGTGTTCTCCATCAGTTATTTTTGTTTTTTAAACATCAACTGTTTTTAACACTAAAATTTGTTTTACGCCATAATCGTTTGCAGAAACATAGTAATAATTTTCGTCAGTACATCCGAATATTTTTGTCAATATCTTGTCATTATCTTTTGAAGAATTTTTTTCACAAGCACCTATTCATAGCTACAAAGATAATTTCCTTAATATTTTTGCCAGTTTGCTCGATATAGTTACGAAATTCTTAACAAAGTTCCAATATTCTGGTATATTGCTGGCCAATGGCTGTGCGTGAAAAAAAACGTCTTCTCTTGTAGTTTTATCACGGATGTAACGAGATAGGAAACCAGGAATACATGTAAAAAATTCGGCCGCTTCTGATATAGACGACACTTTTAGTTATAACTATAACAGGTTCAAGGTCTAACCGATAAAACCATATACTGGTTTTACAATGTGACATTTAAATGTCATCATCAATATCGTAGATATCTGAAGGAAGGAGACCAGTTTATTTTAGAGACCACTCGGATGACCTTGCATTTTATGCTAGTAGAGATATTTATAAAATGTGATGTTTTATGTTCAAAATAATCGTCGGAAATAGGATCTCTCATATTTTTATTTTGTCATTTTGATCATTTTCTTTATACCGTTAATCTATGATATTCATTAAACTTACTTAAATCACTATCCTTCGTACGTTCCACTTTTTAAAATTTTATTTGAACGGCATGATATTCTCTATTTTCTAATGTTTCGCCATTTTCATCCCCCTTTTTTATATTTGGGCCATTATTCTCTATTCTGTAACCTCTTTACACCCTCAAGTACATGTATGTACAGAACAGATGAAAACAAATCCTTTGATACCTCTGTGATATGCTTTACACTGATTATATTTATCAATACCGTCCTTGACCTTGCTATAAATGGGAACATCATCAGTGAAAAGAACTTTACAAAGATTTTTTTTAAAGAAATATATCGAGTGATAATTTTATGACTCCACTTCAAGAATAGAGGTACTCCAAGATGTCTGTTCATTTTTCTTCCTTTTGTCAGTAAAACAAAAATCTTTAGTTCAATTTGCGTTGAATTTTTTTTCTTTTTTTTAATCTCTGCAATGATGTGCGTGAAGTTAGCAGAGTAGCAGTCTGCAGTTTGCTAGCAAAATAACAAAAAAAATTCTGCTGGCAGACTGCTATTCTACTAACTTCACGCATATTCTGCAACGATATATGAGACATTTTTCGTAGTTATCAGCTATCTGCATGGCTTATTCAACGCAAATTAAAATCTCATGAATGGAACTCGGATCATCTACTGCACCATCCTCAATTGTTTGTTCGTCAGATCACCTACTACAATCCCTTTTCTCATTAGACTTGTATCTATTACTTTACAAAGAATTTTAAATTTCCTTCTAGACTCTTGTTGTACCATATGTAGTTTATGATAATGTCGTATTGATTTCACATATAAAGTACGTACATGTATGTGAAAATATTTTGCGGTATATAATTTAGGCAATGTTTCGTGTCCGCGAATATAGCAAAAATTAGATACATTGAAAAATATGATCCGAACAAAACTTGTTCTGAAGACTCGTGTGTGACGGCCATCTTGGAGCTTGGATTGGAAAAGAAAGCAATCTTTGGATAGGACCATCGAATGATCAGTATTAAACAGTTCTTTTTTGTCTTACTTCCCCTGAGAAGATCTTTAATGTTTTTCCATAATGTCCTATGTTAAACTATGTCCCGAGAAGGTGGTCATCTTGAATTGTTGATCAGCACCAAAAAAAAAAGTAACTTCGTGAAGAACTATCACCTGATCAGTCATGATTTCATGATATGAATTGATGCTTTTGAAGATTGAAATAAAAAAGCTACCGACGATCGACGACAACGACGGACAACGACGGACGGCAAGCGATTGAATAGCTCAAATGACCCTTCGAGTCTGGTGAGATAAAATGGATCTAATTGTATGGTCAACATGTTAGAAAGCAGTTATGTGGCAAGTTTATGGTAGTTGTTTCTGCGTATTAAATTATTATATCTGTATCAAAAGGCTCAATGTGTCAGTTTTATATGCATGTACGAATACAGCAGTTTAAAGGATACCGTGACCATCGCAAAAAATTAGCATATAGTGAGTTTAATTCCGATACAGGCGTCTTTTAGAGGCGAAGTACGCCATATGGCGCATTT
>JAOXYI010282598.1:0-10558 GCA_028566495.1 Lithophaga antillarum
TTTGGTTTTTTTTTTTTAGCTTTTTTTTTTTTTTTTTGGTTTTTTTTGCAATTGATAGTATTGTATGATAATTCTACCATTTAAATAATATATTTACCAGTCATACCTGGATACAAGAATTCCTTTAAGATCAATAACAACATAGGTACTAACCTCATGTTTGTCTTTGTATTTGTCAATCCCAGTGCAAACTACAAGAATGGGAGGATCTAGTTTCTGTTTTCCTTTACTAACCTCTGTTGCTCCATAACAATGGATACTATCAAACCAGAAATCTATATATCCTGAAATCGACACATTGTGAAAACGTTTTTAATCTTATCTTAATTATTTACATATACTGTTGTTGTTATTTCATGCAGAAACTCGTAGCACATATGAGATGCATACTTTGTGTATTTGATGTCACTCCCAAATTGTGTGAGAGCTAATCTTATTTTAGCTTTTGTTTCTTTTTCACTTGACATTTTTATTGGTAATGTCTTAATTTGTCAATATTTGCAAACTGTTCATATTTTTTATTTAATTCAGAAATGTTATTGCAAAATACAGTCAATGCCTTTTTTTATTTTCAAACTTTCTTTCTGTTTTCGCTATATCTCTTGATTTTCTTTCTTTCTTTCTGTTTTCACAATATCTCCCTGTCATTCTCATCGAGATAAAAATGTTTTCAACCCATTATTATTATTATTATTATTATTACTTTTTGGGTTTTTTTTGGAATATTATAATAAAGTTCACGATTTCGTGTGACTTGCATCATAAATAATACTTCTTTTTTTCAGCTGTATTTTTTTATTTATTTTTTTTCTATTTTACATACTGCTGGGCAATATTGAAACAATCAACATGTATATGCATAAAAGGATTAACATTTAAACTAACTGAATTGGCAAAAAGGAAGAATTTTCTAATTTATCATATTTAAAATTTAATTCGACTTAGAATTATTAGACTTAAACATATTTTACTGCTCAAAATAAAATAATTAACTGGGACTGGACACAAGTTATTACGACATCATTTAAAACTCTCTACATGTAATTTGATATACCTCCCACTGAATCAAAATTAACTTCAGTTAACTTTTCAAGATCTTTTGATAGATCTGCCACTAGTAGATAAACTGCATGTCCATTTAAAAATATCTGATGTGTTGCGTAGTAATCTTTCTGTCCTGCAAAATCCCATAGTCCGCATTCAGCAAACCTTTCAGAAGATACTTCACATTCATCATTTCTAATCAGAATATCACTTAGGGCTTGTGGTACGTTCTCCTTTATGATTTTTGTAATCTGTCTACTTGTACTTTTCTTTTCAGTGTCAAACGATTTAACATCTATTGTTTGGTCAACTGTTCTACGTGTCTGAGTTCCATCTTCATAAGTTAAATCAATCTGCACAAAGTTACCGTCTTTCTGATTCTTTTTCTGCTCTTTTTTCAGCCTGGGTTTTTCTTTCTGTTTCAAGTTTTCCGATATAAATATTTCATGTTCAGAAATTATGTCTTGATTACGGTCATCATTTCGACGTTCATCTAATTGCTCTGTAGTATTTCTACTAGCTGTCTTAATTCTACCCATCATTTTTTTTCTCTGGTCGCTCACTACAAAATAGAATACCCCAGTCTGCAATATTCAAACCATATAAAACAAGTGAATTAAGTTTTCCAAAGCAAAACATGTCCCCTACGGTTCTGAAAATTGTTTTGAAAGGGCAGAAGTGTGTGCATACGACGTCATTAAAATATCATCAAAATGGTGCATGATATATAATTCTTCTACCATGTCTACAAGAATGTTAAGATGGTAACATCATAAAAACATCTAAAAAATTCCATAAAAATTACCACTTTTCGGCCATCTTTGATTTTCCAGAAAAAAAAACATTTGATATGGATCATGCTCTCATTGTCCACTACATAACTGCAAAATATGAAAGTAATATTTGGAACCATAAACAAGAGTTTAGGTGGTAATGTCAGAAAACTTAGTTAAAATATCATAAAAATGGCTGCTGTTCGGCCATCTTTAATTTTTCGAGAAAAAAATTTGACGTGCATGATGCTCTCAATGTCCACTACCTAATTACAAAATACTGGAATAATATCTGAAACTATATATGAGGTTTAGGTGGTGATATAAAAAAAAAGTCATCGCTAAAATATCATAAAAAGAGACGCGGTTCGGCCATCTTTAATTTTTCGAAAAAAATATGCTCTTATTGTTCACTACCTAACTGCAAAATATAAGAGCAGTATCTATAACCTTGTATGAGCTTCAGGTGGTAACGTCAAAAAAGCCTCAAAAATATCATAAAAATGGCCGCCGTTTGGCCATCTTTGATTTTTCAAAAAAAAATATTTGACGTGCATCATGCTCTTATTGTCCATTACCTAACCGCAAAATATGACAGCAATGTCTGTAACCATGTATGAGCTTTAGGTGGTAACATCGAAAAACGTCGCTCAAATGTCATAAAAATGGCCGTCGTTCGGCCATCTTTAAGTTTTCGACAAAAATATTTGACGTGCTTCATGCTCTTATGGTCCACTACCTAGCTGCAAAATATGAGAGCAATATCTGTAACCATGTATGAGCTTTAGGTGGTAACGTCAAAAAAGTCGCTAAAATCTCATAAAAATGTCCGCCGTTCGGCCATCTTTGATTTTTTGAGAAAAAAAATTGCCCTGCATCATGCTCTTATTGTCCAATACCTAACTGCAAAATATGAGAGAAATATCTATAACCATAATTGAGCTTTAGGTGGTAACATCAAAAAATGTCCCTAAAATGTCATAAAAATGGCCGCCGTTTGGCCAATTTAATTTTTTGAAAATAATATTTTACGTCCATCATGCCCTTATTGTCCATCACCTAACTACAAAATATGAAAGGTACATCTAAAACTATCTTTGAGCTATAGGTGGTAACATCTTAGGGGGACAGACTGACAGACGGACAGACAGGCAGACTGAGAGCAATCCTATAGTCCCCCTACGGGAACCGTAGGGGACTAATAATCGAGAACAATAAGAAATTATTAGGGAAAACACTATAGTCTTTCAAATATGTAAATGATTTAGGTAAAGGATCAAACACACAAAGAGAAATAAGTAAATAAAAAATCAGAGATCCAGTTGTACGTGCTTAACACCCTTTGTTTTGGGTATATATTACTTTGATTCCCATCAAAAAGTCCACTACACCTCGATAGTCACCCCATAGTGTCTCATACTTGAATACTTTCATAAGAATGCAGTGTAGTTTTTGCACCATATATTTTTTTTCAGTTTGAAATTTTCCAGAAATAGGCAACTTTTTCATTTCGCATTACGTACGTTTGGAGGGCACATGGCTACTGATTTGTAAGCTAGGCTTACAGTACCTCTAGTTTAACTTAGAAATAATTAGAAGGCATCATACTTTTTAATATATGTAGAGGCATAAATACTGAAAAATTCCAGCAAATTCATTCTTTATTGTTTTATTCTGCTTGAAAAACCAGAATTTCTCGATCTATTGAAGATCTTTTCGTTTTCCTGTACATGTTTGTATAGTGCCGTATTTACCTTCCTCAATTATCCAATGGCCATCTGAGATTCTGATTTTACATCTTTGAATTACAATATCAATACCATCAGTACATTCAACTCCTTCAATGCTTTGTCCCATCAATCGTCTTAGTAAACAAGTCTTTCCAGCCCCATGCTCACCGATGATCATAATTCTTATAAAATATCGAATTTCCGTTTTAGACTTAATAGCATCCATATACAGTTTTTCGTCTTCTTCACTCATTTGCTGAATTGCAATTGGGATGTTTGACGCATTTTTATTTCCTGTAACATACAGAACAGTACTAAATAAAGTGCAAATCAGTCTAGGCAAGTTGAAAAAAAACTTCAGACATATTTTACGTCATCTAATAATCCAACTCAGCAACTTTTAAGACCCTGGTATGGTAATATAGCCATCCCAATACATTCGTGTCTATGTACTCTTTGTGCCGTACCGGTGTACTACAACAACTGTTTTACCAAGACATTTTAAAGATTTAATGCATTAAATGAAATAAATCATGTTTCTGTATACATACTGCTGTAAATATTAAGTATATATATCTTAATTTTGAACGGTAGAGCAGATTCTGACAGATTTCCTACACAACTTACGACTAAGATTGTTATAGAATGAGAAGAATACCGAAATTCGCAAGTCACACATCCATAGGGACCAGACGAGACTGTGTTGTCAACAAAGGACAAATACAAATGTGGAAGTAGAACAAAGACATATATTTAATCAAAGAATCTTACACCGAACTATCTCAAAATAAAACCGACGATGCGCTCGACTTGAATCATATACGGGGTAAAGTTCACCGTTTACTTGCCAATGATTTGTGGTTCTTTCCCGTTACTTCGTGTGCCTTTACTATTAAAACTATTGGCAATTTAAGATGAAGCTGAAAAGTTCTAAAAGGTTCGTAAAATCCCATCCAAACAAACTAACATAATACCGCAATGGAAGAGTACTTATTCCGTTTTAGTTTTAAAGTATTTCGACATGAATTGAACAATCAAAACGGGCGGGTATTAAATAAAAGGAGGAGGGTCATTCAGCACCCAAATAGGCCCCATGTTTTTGAGAAAGTAAACTTTTATAGATATCAATATTATTTTGATATCATTTAAAATATTAATGAATTTTTTTTCATTACCATTTTAGTGCAAAGGCTAGATTAGAAATGTCAAGGTTATGGTAACCTTGAAACATGGTAAAAAGGTAAAAATTAATAAAATTAGTATTTTCAACACAAAAGTTAAGGATATCTTAAATATTTGGTCAACAGTACAACTTCTGACCATAGAGACATTTTCATAGAAAATGCATCTTTATACAAATTAAAAACAACTAGCTTAGTCTGAGGTTGCGCTGTTTACCAACTATGCTAATAACAGAGCAATGTTTGCTATTTTTTTGCCAATTTTGGTGATCTTTGACCTTTTGGGGCTCAAATGATTTTGAAAACTTACAACTTGAGGAAAACTCTTACCTCTCCTGAAATGTTTAAATACTAATCTACTTAGATGTTAGAAAATAAATGGTCAGATAGATGATTTAATTTTCAACAAATTTTGGGGCCAAAATGGTGCATTAACGACTTCCCTCCTTTATTTTATTCTTTTATGAGTTTGAAATCATTGACGTTTTTCTATTAATGTGTTGTATTAAAAAATTAGACGAACTTTTACTTATAAAAACATCCATCACCAATGGATATCAAGAGTTAAGCATACTAAGACCAAATATCTAAAAGATATGTTTTGATTTAAAAGAGTACAAAATGTACACTGATATTATACTGTTGCATTTTCTTATGTGTAAAAACAATAGAAGTATTAATTCATATTTTAATAATAAGCACAGTTAACAATATTTAGCGCAATTGTGTTATTTTCAACAATTTACAACTAGTAGCAACAGAATCCTAGCTGTTCCTTAAGTTTATTGAAATGTAGCGTTAAATTGTGAAACGTCTTCACGAAAAGAACAGCTCAAAAGAGACAGATTCAGTTCATATTCAAACTGTAATGGCTATCCCAAAAACATCTCGACTGAATTGGAACTTCTTATAACTGGTCAGAAGATATCAGCAATGAACAACTTATTCTTAATTACTTCCACAGCAAAAACAAATGCGGGTCTCAAAGGTTATTGGAATTAACAATTGCTATTAAAGGTAACTAAATTATATCACTCAAAAGGACTAAAATATGATAAGAATATATGTTGCAGTAAGTTACCCACTTCACGTACAGACATTTGTCCTTTTTAAAATATTGTCTTAAGTTCCTACGCGAGACGAGATAACATGAAGAATTTTTTGTTTAAAACATCAAACTTGACTGATTATGTTTTTCGTATCAACTTTTTGAACTTTGACAGGTATGATAACTTAGCTGAAAAATCAATACAATACGCTTAATGAATTTTGCGTGGATGTCAACATATCAGGTATGCTCACTAAATAAAAACATTGAACAAAAAAGATGACGACAATTAGTTATAGCTATGCCCGCATTGTGTGGTTTTTGCTTGTTTGTTTATATGTTTTTCGGGTTTTGGGGGGGTTTTTTGTGTGTTTATGTTTTTGGGGGTTTGTCCTATTAACACACACACACAAATATATATATATAAAGGTGCAAATGAAAAACTACTAAAGAAAACAAGCAGTATAAAACATTCAAACGTAAAGTGTATTTACAAGTAAGGACCGGGATAATGTGCATTTAACTTTCACCGTGCTAATGTTACAACGCAGTGAAAATTGAAGAATGAGATATAAATCTTCACGTATGCAAAGCGAGATCAAGGAAACAATGTATACTTATTGGATGTCTTAGCACATTTATTTACCGATATTACTCTTGCAGCTGAATGGGAGCACAAGTAATAAAGTGAAACATCAACAATTTTGTGAGGGACCAACTTCTGCCATCTGACTTAAAGGATATGGATGTATATACAAATGAGACAAGAAATACAAGGTCAGAACAAGTAAAGGACTAGCGCTTTCACTGTTGTTCTTTCTCCTGTTTGATTGATCTGTATAAGAATGTTTCAGTGCTAGATCTCTGAACTTGATAAATTTCCATCCTGATAGAAGATGGTAATGGAACAGGTCCTTCTGAAAGTGGTTCGGTCTCAATAAACCTCTATTCAAATGTTCTTGTGAAATTGGTTGTACCCCCAACTTGTACCACAAGTAATATCACAAATCTGTTTAACAACGAGTAGACAGGTGGTATAAAGGTAAACAGCTGACGAAGCCATGACTCTCTCCCTCTTGTCTTTCTTTCTAGATACAATGACCACAAGGCTAGAAAGCCTTGATTGCCTCGATTAGTCATCAGTCCACATTCTGCAATGTTTGTACGACAGGAATTATATACTCTAATTATTTTCTAACTTCCCTTTTCGCAGAGATTCATGTTTCTCACGTTCATATGCGCTATCAAAAGTAATCTCTTACATGTTGACATCATTAAGGGACACCAGCAACATTTTACCTTTTTCTTAGGACTACTTTCTTCACACAGCGAGCCGACTCTGAATATGAGACTGGTTACCACGGTAAAATCGAACGAACATCTGAAGATGAAAGGCAGACAATTTTGATACAGAAAATATACATTCTTTTGAAACGGCACTAACAATCAGATTTCCCCTTTTGCTTGCTTTACGTGATTATGTTATTGCTTTACTGCTGTTTTACTTGGAGAAAATAGAAATACGTATATTAAGTTTTATCATTTGTTTGGAGTACCCATAACGTTTTTGGCTTCCAGTGAGTTTTAAAAAATCAATACCACGTTGCAAATTACATAACATATATGTATGTGACAATACACAAACAGGGAATATTCTGTATTCACAATAAAGGGAAGTTCCGCGTGGGCATTTTCCAGTCCTAAAATCAAAATTTGTTGTATCGTAAAGTATTACTTTCAGCACCTACACATATTCGCTTTTATTGAACAAAAAAGTGATTGGTATATGTTTACTTGTTGTGGGAAAAATGCATAGAAACAGATCAATTTCAGTCTCATTTCGAAAAAATAGAATTGCGGTTTTCAGCTCTATTTTGAGGTTAAAAAAAACAGTAACTATAACTTTCGACCAAAAATAGTTTTGATATACGGCTGCATTTTGATTAGATAGGAATCTTTACATAAAAAAATTAAAATAATTTTGGCCTAGATCTGCGGCAAACGTTTCCTGGAAGAAAACGGTAAGACTACAAAAATTACATTTTTTTAGTTTTGCATTCTCATATTACGACGTATTAACATCAGTAATGAAGTAAAATGCAAAAATGTCCTTGTATATCTCTAAATCCTGAATCAACATTTTTCAGTCAGTTGTGAATTTATACAAAACACGTTTTGCAGAACTATTAAAGACTTTTACTGACCTCCTTTTTAGCGCATCTACTCGAAGAGTGGGGGGCTAATGCAGTCCACCCGGCTTCGGCGTCCAACTTGGGCAAAGCTTTTTTACTAGTTTTTATATGGGTCTATTCTTGCTTCTAGAATAAAACAGGATGACAAAGTAAACTGTTTTTATTATTATTAGCACATGACGGACTAATTTAAGCAAAAATATTTGGGATTTTTCATGAAATTTTCATCGTTTTTTATTTATTTGGACTTGGTCAATTTTTAGGGCAAAGTTTTTGGACTAGTTTTTATATGGATCTATTCTTGCTTCTTGAATGAAACGGGATGACAAATTAAACTGTTTTTATTGTTATTAGCAAGTGATGGACTGATTTAAGCAAAAATATTTGGATTTTTTGGTTAAAATTGTCATTGTTTTTCACTATATAGGCTTAGTCAATTTTAAGGGCAAAGTTTTGACTTTTGGATTAGTTTGCATAGGTTTCTATTCTTGCTTCTAGAGTGAAACAGAATGATAAAGTAAATTGTTCCGCATTGTTATTAGCAGATAACTGACTAATTTAAGCAGAAATATTTGGAATTTTTAACAAAATTTTCGCTTTTTACTTACTTGGACATAGTCACTTTTTAGGGCAAAGTTTTTGGACTAGTTTGCATACGGGTCTTTTCAGTGCTTCTAGAATGAGACAGGGGGTAAATTAAACCTGTCCATATTATTATTAGCATCACAGACTAATTTATTGTTTTTATCTGGAATTTTCTTTTTCTTTCTATTTCTTTTTTTTTTTTTTGAAGGACTTTTTGGCTCACCTGACTCGAAGTGTCAGGTGAGCTATTGCCATTACTTGGAGTCCGTTGTCCGTCCGTCGTTAGCTTTTCGCATTTCAATCTTCTCCTCTGAAACCGCTGAGCCAGTTGGAAGGGATGGTCCCTGGGAAGTCTCCTATCAAAATTGTATCCGATGACCCCGCCTTCCATCCAAGATGGCCGCCATGGCCTCTGATGGGCGAAAATGGGTAAAGTTTTAAAACTCTTCTTTTTTAGAACCACTGAGTCAAATGGAGCCAAACTTGGTACATATAGTCCTTGGATGGTCCTTTTTCCAAATGGCATCCGACAAGTCGGTCCATCATCCAAGGTGACCGCCACCTCGAGACATAGTTTAACATTGGACCCTATGAGAAAAGTATATAAAGATCTGGTAAGAAACAACTTAGACAATTAATTTGTTCATGAATGATCACTAGATGGTCCTTTACCATGTGTGTCTTTTTCATGCTGATCGGAATTCAAAGATGGCCACCACAGAGGCACGTATTTTAATATTGAAGCCAATGGGAAATGTGGTTAAAGATCTTCTTGGAAACAAGTGAGACAATTAAATCAAAACTGTTCACGATCGATCATTGGTTGGTTTTTCACCAAGTCGGTGTTTTTCATACCGATTGGAATGCCTAGATGGCGGTCATAGTTTAACACTGGATCCTATCGGAACTTATGCTTTAAGATCTTCTTCTTGGAAACAGTTGATACAATTAAAGTAAAACTATTCATGAAGGATCACTGAACGGTCCTTTACCATGTGTTTTTTTTTCATGCCGTTCGGAATTCCAAAAATTGCTGCCACCTAGGAACGTAATTTAACATTGGACCCTATGGGAATTGTGCCTAAAGATCTTCTTCTTGGAAACAGCTGAAACAATTAAACCGAAATTGTTCGTGATTGATCATTGGATGTCTTTCACCATCTTGGTGTTTTTCATGGCAATTGGAATTCCAAGATTGCCATTACCGACGAACATACTTTAACACTGGACGGTATGGGAAATTATGCTAAAAGATATTCTTCTTCTTGGTAACAGCTGTGACAATTAACCAAAACTTTTCACGATTGATTATTGGATGGTCTTTCACCAAGTTTATGCTTTTAATATCGATTGGAGTTACAAAATGTCCCACCACCAAGGAACATAATTTCACATCGGACCCTATGGGAAATGCATTTCGGAAACAAATGAGACCATCAAGCTATAATTACATTATGACGTCAAAAAATATTTCTAAGCCAATAGAATTGCGACAAACCAAACAGAAATGCTTTTTTATTTCTGTATAAAATATGCTAGCGCGTGCTTGTCTATATTAGTCATAAGTCACGCCCATTTGCTCTGATCTTGTTGAATGGCTAATCGATTTCGTCTTGATACAATTAATATGCAGTTAAACCTGTAATGTATGCAAGGTGAATTTTTATGAATTATTTGTCGAAATGTAATTATAAGTACTGAATACATACATTCCTCTTGTTCTCTTATATTTTGGATCGGTCCATAATATTATGTACTAGTAGCTTTCATGCATCATCAAAATTTTAAGTGCAATACCTTGTATTTCTTTCATCCATTTTTTGGTCATTTTACCATAGAATGGTTTTTAACAGTCATATGAACGTCCTGTAATTGTCTTTATTGAATTTTTATTGACAACATCTGCTATATGGCCTAGTGCTATTAAAGAATACAATGCACTCCGGTTTCGTTTTTTGTCTCACTCATTTTTTTTTTTACCCAAAAATTAAACATACTTATGACA
>JAOXYI010282708.1:0-17062 GCA_028566495.1 Lithophaga antillarum
CCAGAGCAGCTGAGCTTAAGCCATATAGTAAATTATTTTCCTCATACGGCCGCAAAAGACGAAGGGGTGTGAATCATAATGATGTTGCATGGCTGCATGTCCATTCATAATTAAATGGTATCCTCTGTAACAATTATATGGACTTTCACTGTATAACACAATAATCAATATTCATTTGAGTCCTGCACCATGTATTACTTTTTTTATTTGACTTTTTCAGAAACAGGTCATTTACTGGGTAATAGAAAAGGTCAATGATTTCCAATATATCTTCTCGAACCATGGAATTTTATAAAAAGTTGACACATTTTATATAATGTTTTAATCTTTTGGCATTTTACAGGACATGGCTGTATGTAGATATACACTGGTATACGCTAGTACTCCTAAACTGTGTCGTAAAGTTTTACAGTCTTCATTAAGAAATATTTATGTTAACCATATACATGTATATATGTATGGTAGGAGAATTTTTATAGGGTGTAATAAGTAAAATGTCCTCAATGTTTTCCATTTGGAGTGTTATTTTCAGTTTAAAACAATGATAATCTTTTGTCATTTTGACGAAGGCATGGTTTGTTGCATATTTGTACATTTCAGGTGGTTTTGTAGTTGTTATGGGTATACTTACCCAGTGAAAATGTACCACAAGATGACTGAGGTGTTCAAGACCATTTGTAATGAAAATATTATTTCTCAGGTAATACATGTACATATACGTTAGTGTATCAATACAGGAAAGTTTTCAATATGGTGTACACGATAAGCTTATTTCAGACAGGGTAATAAAATTTAAAGAAAATTATCTATGTTTTAATTAAATTGATAAGGATATATTTATTTTAAAAAATTTTGGCTATTGCATTTCGACACTTGTTTTGTGCTCTTTATTTTTGGTTTATAATGCATGTTTATCACATGTATATGTTAAAAAAATCTTGAATGTTTTGTTTTAGGATTTGATTTAAGTAGAGTCCAACAAGGGGTCATGTATACTACTATTACATATATATTAGCTTGTGACGTGATCTTCTTCCACAGTTTTTGTCAGTTGTGCTTCATTTTGCTTTCTATGATTGGTTATTATTTGTAGAAGTGCAAGTAGATTGTGTTTATAGTCAAATAAGGCCCCAAATTGTATTTCATTTTACTTCAATTTGTACAGTCTTTGAATGTTCACTAATCTGCTTGACCTTTGACTTTGAACAAAGTAACAAGGACACAACTCACAAAGTCATATACAAAAAGTCTTTTTTGCATTCTTCAGCCTTGAAAGTTGTTTTAAGAATTCAATTTTCTCTTATTAAAGAGCTTTGAACATTTAAAATCAACTCCAAAACTTTCAATCATGCAAAGTGGCGGGGATTAATTACCTGTCGGAAGAGAAGATACGACTTTCTTTGTTACCATTGCCAACTAATTTTGGTAGCAACATTCATCGTGCACCTGGTCATTGCTCTTGTGAAGTAATTAATCTGAAGAATTATTCTTTTTCATTATATACATTGTACACGGCTTTGTGCATGCACATAGTAATTTGACCATTAGTAGGTCAAGTTCAGCATACTAGTATTACAACTGTATATTCACCCACTTCAGACTTCCAATTTCTAAAATCCGCATACAGTTTAACAATATTTCTTGGACACTTTATAAAGGTTTCACACTTTGTCAGGTTATAGATATATTGATGACCATCCAGTGATTGTGTAGTGTTGAGCAAAATGACAACAATGTTTTTTTAAGATGTTTTAACATTGAAGAACAGCAATTAAAGCACTGTTTCTATACTTTTTTGGATTTATCTTGCACTTTCTGGGTTTTCTTTCATTTTAATTGATTGATTGATTGATCGATTGAATGGGCTTAACGCTACTTATCGCAGTTTTTTCAGCTAGTTGAAGAAGCCATAATATCCGGAGAAAACCAGTGACCCTCGGTTAGTGACTGGTTGTAAGCTTTATCTTGAAAGGTATGAGTGGAGTGTACCGTTGTCTTAGGGTTCAACAATTGTCGAAGGTCAGGCACAAACTTACACCTTGGAGATAATAGGTTATCGTAATATGTACAGGTAAATGTGATCAAATACCACTCTGTACTGAGGCCATATCTTCAATTTATCAAATTTGCTAAATTAAGTGAAGGTTGGATATCAAAAATATTATGTTTGTGTGTTTTCTATTTATTCCCGCTAAAACAGCTATTTAATTCCGGATTGTTTATTAGAATGCACCCGCCCATATATTTCTAAGCTTTAATATGTGACCATTAAAATATTAATTATTTTCGATTAAATTGGATTCGTAAATTGTAACAAAGTTAAACATAGGTTTTTGTTTACATAGGATTTACTCCTACTTTCAGCTTTTTTTCAGCTATATTACGACGGCTAAATTTATTCGTGGAGGAAGCCGGAGAGAACTATCAATCGATAAGTATCTGGTACACGTTATCACATCAGATTTGAGTCGACTACACTGTCATTTGTGTGGCTTCCAAATGTCAGACGACATATAACTCTCCATAGTTAATAAACCTTAAGAAGCTGAAGATGCATACTAAACCGAGATAAAAAAAAAAACATATGTATTATACAATATGCAAAACTGAAATCTGCTGAAATTTATATGGTCAGCTGTCTCATCATGATATAAACGCTTTATCGATCGTTATCAAATGACGCAGAAAAGAGGGTTATATACCTTTATTAGTCTTATGCAAGATTTAGATCAAATAGTAAAGCAGAAAATTACACAAGATATTTGACATTTATAATCCAAATTACAGAAAATGGCTAATCAAAAATATGTCTTTACCTTAATTTTTTACTGCAAACTTTTGAAACTTAGTAGCCATGCTCTTTGTACTTACTGATCTTTGTTTCTGTTTTATGTCTCACAGTAATGTATAAATTACAAATGCATTTAGGATTAGAAAGATGAAATTGGCTACTTATTTAGTTCCTTATGACAATGAATCGTTCGTATCTTAGTTTTTCATCTGAAATGCAACCTAAAATAATTATAAATATATTGCATACCACACATAATATACAAAGGTATTCACTCGCTAATTTAAGGTAGTCGCAGCAGTACGAAACTAGTTAACAATTCATTTTTTACATTGCTAAGGATCGGTACCATTTCAGTACTGAAAAATATGAAGGAAAAGTAATTAATAATCATAAGTTCTGAATATAATATTCTAAAATCAAATATCGGTGATCAGTTGATAATAGTTGATAATAGTTCCCAGCCGACACATTCAGGAGGGGTAAGTAGGGTGTTTTTTTTTATCTGTCTGTCATACTATTGTCCATATGGTTCTGTAACCCGGTGGGAGGTGACACTATGTAGTGTATGTGCACATATTATTAGTATTTTCTGATAGAATGATTTCAGCAATGTTATGACCCTTTTTTAATTAAAAAAAATTAAACCCCCTCTTAGAAATCGACAGACGATATGGAAATTAATGTAATGTTATGTTACGACTTATTACATCCATATACCGCAAAAATTCCACCTGTTCTGAGAAATTATATTGAGAGTAGTTTACGTAACCCCGTTAAAGCTTAGCTTTAAAATGTGTAAATTAATCGATCTACAAATAAAATGAGTTCATAACCTGAAATACTAAATGGTTACAGCAAATACAGTTTTGTTATCATCACTTTCCACTCAGCGTCACGCAATTGTGCCCATTATTGGCTTGTATCCGACGGTGAATAAAACTAAATCAATGTAACGTCAAAAGTTATTGCAAGGTGTTTCAAATCCGTTAAGATCATTCATTATTGCTAACCAAATCAAAAATCGACTGAATGTTGAATATAAGCAGCACTTATAATAATGTAGGCTGACTTCGTAAAGTCACTTTGGAGTCTGGGTGACCGAATGGTTAAGGTCACTGACTCATAACCACTAGTCTAACACTGCTGTCGCGAGTTCAGGTCCTGGTCGCCCAGCTTCACTGTTGAGGTTTCCAAGTCACATACACGAGGTTTGGAGTTTCATCGGTTCAGTTGGACGGCTGTTCCGGTATTCTTCTCTCAGCAAGTCTTGTAGTCACGATATAGCCGAAAAATTACTGAAAGTAACAATAAACCCCGACAACCAACCAGCCATTAAGTCATACTAACTCACGGCCGATATTACCTGGATAAACCAACTACACTTAAACACTATAAAAAGTATAAACTATTGAACATTCGCATGGTATACATTTATAAATAAATAAATATTTTGATATTATATTGTAACCATATTATAATATTTTATCCATTTGTACATGCGTGAGTCTTAAGAGGCCATTCTAATAAACCCATTACGATGGCAGTGAAATGCATTCAGCATAACTATAATTGTGTAAAATAAAATAGAATATAAAATAAATATAATAAAATCCCCATAAATATTATCACAATACAAATTAAAATACCAGAAAAGTTTAATTACGAACAAAAACCAGTAACTTTATAAAAACAAAAAGAAACAAACAAAAAAGAAAGAAAAAAGAAGAAAAAAGCCTTCGCTGAACATTTAGGATTAGGCTTTATTTTACACATTTTAGGGTAATATGCGTGATAAGAATACAGAATACAGTAATGGACTGTTTGATTTTTATCTATACATACAGATCTAGGAATTAACTTCCTGTATATAGGTATACCGGGTATAGGTTTAATTCTGTTATTTTTTCAGCTTTCTAGTTTATTCGAAGTATATTTTTGTATAGCCTTGCCATTTGAATGATATGACTATCAGTTTTTGGTCTTATAATGTACGAAGTTTTAATTTGAGTGCTATATTGCGTTCAAATTTCAGGTAGTCACCTCCGGCTTCGGTTCCCATTATAATGTACCCCTTCTAGTCAGGCTGTCAATATGTACTAGAAACCTATGAAACTATGAAAATAATTTTAATAACCTCACTAAATCCTACAGTGGGAACTGTTTTCATAAAAATTCATTTTCGTATGACGCACATGCTGATTCTATTACGTAATTTACACAACCTATCAACTAACTGGTTCATTGTACACTAACTGTATTACGTCACGGTACTAATGAACAATGTTTTATTCATACTTGTTTTGCAGTTGACGTATATGGTAATCATATATACATACAGTCAAACGTCATATACTCGAAAGTCGTATAAGTTGTTTACATGGGATAACTCAAAATGAAATTACAGTCCCTTCATAGTAGCTTAAATTATCTCAACTAACTCGAACACTCTGTTAATTTGAAGTAAAATAGATAGTTCCTTGGAATTCAACACAGTGATTGACTCATGTTGCAGAAGAAAATATTTGTACTCAACTTTCTATTAACTTATTAGTTTAAACTTATTTATTGCCAATAATACAAGATTTGATACAAGTTATTACAATTTACATAATCCTATTCGTCATAATCTATAAAGAACAAAGATAACAGCTAGTAATATAATGTATGTTGTAACCATCAATGTATGAAGGAAAAGTAAATTAATATCTGGATAATTTAAGGTATTGTTCATTCTATGAAAAAATAAGGGTAGTATGAAAGGGGGTAACGAGCTTAATCTGCTTATGAGCACGGTACAACTGGTTACATAAGTTTACAAGTCTAAATCAGTAAACCGTTTTGTTAGACAGGTAAAATTTAAAAAGTAGAATTTAGTCATTATTACCTTTATCTGTGCCAAACAATATGTTCTCAATCGAAGCTGTAGTAAAACTTTTTTAAGTGATATTCTGATAATACATTATAATGGATTCTATATAATTATGAGTTCATAATGACGGATTAAATTCCGTTATATCGGATTCCACAGTTCGTGATTAAGGATTTTAATACGTTTAATATATTATAACATAACTTGATTTTGGAATTTGTGATGAATTTTTTTATTTTTAATTATTTTTTGCCTGGATGTCCTAATATTGGCTTCCGTAACAACCTCTGACCAAGGCACATTTCCCGTGAAAATATCACTTTGGTCAGAGGTTGCGCTGATGATCAAATATGCCAAAAATGGTGCTATTTTGGGGCTGAAGTCATTGATTTTATTAATTTTTTACCTCTTCACAATGTTTTATTTAATCTAAAATTTTAGCCTTTACTGAAGAAAACTTGGGAAAAACTTGTGTTGATGATGTGTCATTGTCAAAACAAATATCAGGGCGTTAAATGTAGTACAAAGAAAAAGAATGCAGATAAGGTGTGTGAGTTTAATCGAGAGAAAACACTAGGTTAAGCATTCGAATCAGAATTACGATTATAAGCTAAGAATATTATCACCAACCAATTACTGTATTCTCCCTTCAGAGTAAACTTTCTCTATATTGTATTGCCTAAAGTTATTTTGACAAACCATGCACATAATGTAACGTAAAATAATTAAGAAATGCTTTTTTATGAATTACTTAATGATACAAAACTGTTGCCAGTTAAATCTGAGTCTTTAAAAGAGAAAACACTGTGCCCAGATATTGCTGTCTATTTGTAAAAGCAGAGAAACTTTTCCTACGATTTACAAATCATTTTATCTTTGATGTCAAAGGTCAAGCGAGTGTCAGCTATGGATTGATGTCTGTCGCTAGCTTTTCAAGATTATCTTCTTTGAGACCCTGAAACATTCGAACAAGACTTTGAAGGTATTATTTTTGTGTGGTCTATAAAATTTGTATTTTCGCATTGATTCAAGTCTAACATAGCCCCCACTAGTGGTCATTTATTCTTATTGACAAATCGAAAGCTCAAGATGGCTACTGCCGAAGAATATTAATAATCTAACAAGTTTATGTGGAAAAATGAAACAAAATCTTCGTTTTAGAATCAATAGTTATTTGAACTCAAATTGTACATTGAATGATCAATAGATGATCATCTATTACGTTCAAGTTTTTCCTGCCATTAGGAAATCCTACATGGCAACTTTCATTGCTTTGAGACATCTTTTCCACTCTCATATCAAAGAAAATAAGAGAAATAATAGGAAAAATGAAAATTTAAAAAATCTTAAAGCATATGTTTAGTGAATACTTGTACATGGATTGTTAATTCATTCGAATAGACCTATGTCAAGTTATTATGCATAGCTGATGTTTCAACATGTCTACTACTGCATGTCACTGGTCCAATGTATAGTTCAAATGTTGTTTAGGCTAATAGAGGTGAGTCTTTAGTTCTGTTTATGTGAGCCAATCGAGGATTTAAACGTTACAATTGGACCCTCTCTGAAATACATAGCGTTTATTATTCATTGTGAGGGACCATGTCATAGTGGCGAACACTTAATTCTGAACAAACAAGGATTATTACGTAAAAAACAATACTAGCAACAAAATATTTATATTTCTCTTGTCCGATATTAAAGTGTTTAATTATAACTAGACTGGCTGAAGTTCGTATTCTTTTTGAAACTTAATAGCACTTTTTCATTAATGAGACAAATGTATTATATTGCAATCTTTGTTTTTTGGGATAACTGGTAAATTTATCGGATCTTGTACATAAAATTGATACAGACAAATTTGAAATATTGACCAAAGAAGTTGTTTCACATGTAATTTTTCATGACAAATAATTTTGTTCTTATTATATAAACACTGATTCAGGTAAGAGCTGAAGCTCTTGCACTGAAAACAGAGATGCAAGAGAATATCGTTTTCCAAACTAGGGATGGGTCTTGTGGAGAGCGTAAAATTTATTTGAGTATTAGTAAGTTTGAATTTAGTCTTTTGTTCACAATACAAATATGAACCTTCAACCGCAACATAGCAGTTTGTGTACAAGAAATAAAGATTCGCACAAATACATTTAACTGTGTCGTACACTCTTATTTTCATCTGACTAGGTCTATTTCTGACATAGTTTTCAGTCTGTGTTTTAGGCAGCTTTTTCCTGTTCTGCATGTTAAAAATAAAACTCAAACAGCATTGGGTCAATATTTTTTTACTCCATGTGAGGAGCTAATACTATGAAAATTAAGTGTAAACATATATACTTCATAAATTGTCTGATATATTGACAGAAAATCTCATAAAATAAAAATGTTATCGACGATTACAGAGACCATAAATCAATTCAAATCATTTAAGTTCGTCTATGGAATGATTAAGTAGGAGATTCTTTAACTACCAATACACTTTCGATTTTATGAGAGATTTAACATAATGCATTTTTCACTTTTTTGTTTGTACTGAGGTTGTCTTGTGATATCCGGACTAAGATTTTTTATTCTGGTTTTCTAATCTTATCGTAACAAATAAACATGAGAAAGTATTTTAACTAAAATAACAATATATTGGATATCCACTGTTCCGAGCCGAATATTTTGTTTTTATAACTTCTTTATTATAATTTCAAAGTAATCACAACATGTACCATCCATTTCAATGTTCATGAACGCTAAATTAAGCCTACTGAAAAACAAGTCGCATATCTTTGTTTTGTCTTCTTCTAGTCGATTGACAGACAAGACATTTTTAATAGTACTGTACAGCCATGACTTGAAAAATTCGGCAATATTTTCTGAAATAAAAAAAGAAAAAAATAGAAATGAAATATAATTATAATTTAATAGGGAATGTCATTATTATTTAGATGTGTGTGTGATGTGCAGTAATTAACACTGGAACAAGAACGACGCCGAGCTGTAGAGAAGGTCTAACGCTTCACTGGAAGCAGATTCACGTAATTTCACAAAGTGATTTATAGTAACCAAAGATAATGAATATGATAAGCAATTACATTTACCTGAAAAAAAAATTACTGAAAAGAATCTCCGTTTCATTTTCGTTTTACAATTCTGTTGTTAAGGTGTTCTTTAAACGATTGCAATAACGAATGTTAATAACAATACATGCAAACCAATAAATCTAGAATAATTCTGCTAAGATATGATCTTACGGCTTATATATAAGCTCGTGGTCACTTATTTTTGTCGGAAAAAAAAGTCGTGACAATTTAACAGAAATATGCTTGAATGATATACTCTTCGTTAAGAAAGAAAAGAACTATGATTTTTTTCCAGGATATTTTCTATTAAATAATGAAAATTTAAGTCATATTTCTCGTTATGTATTCAAGTTCCTTCCCTTCTTTAAAATTAAGCTTTTGCAATTTAAAAAGCTATGACTTCTTATGATAATAAATATCAAAAGTACTGTAATAAATATGAAAAATTAACTGCATTAGTAATAAAGTAGCATAACATTTCACATAAAAATCCTTTATGCAAACTATTTATGAATTTTATAATTATATTAAAACAGTAGACATATTAACTAAATATGATATTGTCAAAAAAGAATTTGAAGGAGTTATCCACCTTAATGATAATAGATACGTCAGCATTGTGATAGGAAAGCTTTATCATGGTGTTAATTTTAAGAGAAGCTGAAATCATGAATCATCAATCAACAAGCAAATCATTTGTCAGCATTGTATCAAAAAAGAAAGAAAGAAATAGAAATGATGGTTCGATTCATACAACACCATAGAATCATAAATAGCCAAACAGAAAATTGCTTTTATGTTTTAGGATGTTAAAAATACGTTGATAAAAAGTCAAAATGAAAACCGAAATAAGATACAAACATTCGTTACATAAAAACAAAAAAAAAAAAACAAAAACAAAAACTAAAGCGATAGTATGGTGTCAAAAAAAAATACCCGTTAGCATTATGTTGGAAATAAAGAAAAACCTAGATTTATACATCGCCGTGATAAAAAAAAGTCAACATGTAAAATAATGAAATATTTATAGTATATTAAAATATAGCTGATTTCCTATTTAAAGGTACTGGAACAGACAAGAGTAACGGGAAGTAGTGATCAATTCAAATTAGTGTGGAACCTATAGGTATAATCAATGACATTTTTTCTCTTGGAAATCGAGGTGATGAAGAAGAGGTCGTTCCGTGATATAAGAACGCCTATACTTACAAAAGGGAGCACAATAAAAAAAAAGAATGACTGTTATTTTAATTATGAGCCTCTATTACGAATATATTTCTAAAGTTATTTGATCCTCCGATCTCATATTAAGGATCCTATTTTCTCTAAGTTTGAGCGTACAAAACCCGTTTATAAAATCGTCAAGTGCTTGTATCTTTGTGTAACGAATGATGAAAAATGATATCGCAGAGACTTGGCGAAAGTGCAGCACTCTTTCTAGAATTAACAAAATCTCTAACGAAAGGGATGTGTGGATGGATGCTTAACGTCCAGTGGGTAGCTTTCAAGCATATTCAAGACGAGAGCATATTAGTATGATACGAATATATGAATCCTGCTTTATTCTAGACCAACACACCGATTTGAATTTTTATAGTGCTAGCTCACTGAAATAACAGCACAGGAAGATATGTCACCCCACCGGATACATTATTCGGACCCGTAGCCAACCAGTCTTTGCTCTTACTCCTTAATGCTGCGTGCGTTGCCCTTGCCATAATCTATACCAGTTAAATATATGAAACATGCAGTTGGTTTTTGTAGTATTTATTTAAATTTGTCGCATTGCTGATATGGACAGCATAATTCTTATTTTTACTTGCCTCGTTCCCTGCATATATCTTTATAGATCATTTTTCTTGTGCTAATATCCAGTATTTTCAGTTCTTTTACATCTCCATCAATAAATGATTTCCAAAAGTCTTTTTCTGTTCGACCTGAATACATTTGAAGACACGTTTTCTCAAATCCAACCTAATAATGGTAAAATAAAATCATTTAACAGTATAATCTGTCGATTAATTTTAGAAAATTAAACTTCCAACGTCCACCTATATTTATGTACCACTAAGTACCTTGTGGTACTCGAATATGTCTCATAGTTGCATAAAACTTATGTTTAGGGATCTCTGAAAGATTTAAACAGGACATGTCAAATGAGAAACCAGATTCGGCAGCAGACGTGAATATTCAACCCAATAGTGATTAAATGAAAATAGTATTATGAAACATTCAGGAAATACTTTGGATATTTTTTGCAATTGAAATTTACCTTGCACGATAATTTATTTTAAAAGTATTTCGCTACATTGTTCCTTGTGAATCTTTATTCGCATGAAAGTCAATTAAAAAAAAAAAAAGATTTTCTTCACTCATCAGTCTATCAACCCCTGATTTTGAGACCTTAAAACCTTCATCTGTATATATTTAAACAGAATTGACACGCCTACTCCTGCCTAAAAGTGTTTTCGAATTTTCTTTTTTTTCATTTTTTTTTTTAATATTATCTTGACAGTGGACCTTACCAACATGGTTAAGACTGAATAAGGCTATTGGTAAAGGTCCAAAGTGAAATACTAGACAGTTCACACCTGAACACAATATAAATACAGCATGTGACTCTTTTGGTACCAACGATTGCAGACTAATAGGATAATAAATCATATATCAAATATCTTATTATGCATCTACAGATAAAAAGCAACAAAATTTAAAATGAAAAATAACCTTCTTGGTTCAGGGGCGGGGATCATAAAAACTGGACTGAACACAAGCTATTACAATTTGTAAAGGTCCTACAACTAAATAAACTATCACATAACAAATCGTTATTACATAAATATAATTCAAATTTTACAGGTTAAATACAGTCAGATGAAAAAAAAAAAGATATAAGAGGTAAAAAAAAACCGCCTTGGACTTTTATTATTCATGATTCTAGTGTTCTTTTAACTTTTACCCGGGATATTATATTTTCTATACACATTTCCTTGAACGTGTCGTTGACCTTGATATTGACTTCCGGAGGGTAGTTGTATGGAAATGTAATAACCAAACCTCCGCCTGAAATGAATAAAATTCAGTGTTTCTTTGATATGGAAAATTGCTATAAACCGACAAAATGATATATCCGACAGGAAAACTATGGGAAAGACATGATCGCTAAAAAGATATTTTTTCATACTATTATATGTACGCATAGCATGTCATAAATAAATCTATATTTTTGTTATTTTATACGAATGTATAAGTGAAGTCCGGAATATATTTTATAAAAATGTGCGAAAGGTCCGCGGACATTCCGTCGGATGATCAATCATTTCATGATTTACATTAATACAAGATCCCAAAGTTAATTTAATATACCGTATGTGCATTTAAACAGATCATATTTCATAACTGGTGCTTAAAACTAACTGCTTTGAAATCAAATAGGAATTCGAACAGAAAAATTAATTAAAATGTAAAAGCCAAAAAATCTAAAGGTACTTTTGCCAGAAAGCGGTGATGTTTCTCAGAATGGCCTTCTACCACTAACCCCATGGTATTCAGACATTCGTACTAAACTGTATTCTATACCTCTATCAAAACTGAATGAGCCGTATAAATTTTTGTGGACACTAAAGCCTAAACCTGTCGGTCTGTCATTGTTATTACGGGTGAAGTGAACATTGCTAGAAATGATAAAGAACAATCATGCTGAAGATCCAAAATACCGCGAGGTGAGGTTGTTGATACAACTAAGAACTAAAAGATTGAGCGATTCCATGAACGCTAAAGCCCCTTCATTCTTTAAGGAAGAATCAGACTGACTCAAATAAATATACCCTGAAGCTGATATTGTAAACTTGCTGGACTTGACAACATATTTGTTGAAATGGTGGACATGTTTTCCAAGAGACAGTTGACATTCCAGTGGGCATCAACGGTGCTCCTCTCCTTACCGACTTCTCGCTGTATTCGTTTGAGGCAGACTTCATTCAAGGGTTTTACAGAAAAGTGGAAAGATATTGGCGTAGTCCTTTCATTGCAGCTTCCGCTATATAGATGATATCCTGTTATTAAACAATTCCAGGTTTAGTGACAACTTACATGTCATCTATCCCACAGAGCCTCAATTAAAGGACGCTTCACAGTCTGCTTCTTACTTGAACTTGTTTTGGAGATAAACAGTGGAGGACGTTTGAGATCCCATTGTTATGAAAAACGTAATGACTTCGATTTTCTTGTAATAAATTTCCCATTTGTAAGTAGCAATAATCCTGCATCACCAGCCTACGAAGTGTATGTTTCGCCACTTTCGCAATAATGGGCTATTCTAGAGCATGTATATACTCTCATGACTTCCTAGATAGAGGGTGGTTGCCTTCACAAAATCTTTATAAACGGAACTACTTAAAATCAAAATTGATTTATGCGGAATCCAAATACAACGTAACTTCTCCTTGGCAGCAGAGATTTTTATAATTAGGCGTATCAGACATACGAAATATATCCATATTCGTATCAAAATGAAATACTAAGAAGTTTTGATCACGAAACTAATAAAAAACTAAAGATTTAGGATTTATACAGTTTATCAGCTGCTTTGTGAGGGTATGTTTAAGTTACTGACAGTCCCAGTGAGATACGCTCAAGTTTTTGGCACTTCTAGGCTTGTACTGTTCTTTCAACGAAGGGATATGATTTTGCGATTTCACTATTTTTGAGGATATAAAAAATTGGCATGCATTTTGTGAGGGGGAGGTATGTGAAAAATATATTACTTTTGTGTGGTAGTGTTTTTTGAGGAGCGTTGTAACAAAATTGCATTAGATTAACCATCCTAGAGGAACATACTTAATTACATATCGTTCTTACTGCGTGTGTACTGTTTCTCACATGTAGCAGACCCTGATGACATTATTATCTACTTGCATCGGTGCCAGGACATTGATATATGAAGTTAGTAATTGTTCATCAAAACACTGAACAGTTTAACCTTATACTGGGGTGTGGTGACATCGACAAGCTACCATCATGTTTTAGTATGGACTATGATGACATCTATCGAACTAATATGGTCAGAGGATTATGACTCTTGAAGACTGGAATGTAGTGTGCGAATATTTTCTTGTATTATATAAACTGATAAAAGAGTTTTGCGGAACAGACTAAGCTTCATTCTAATTCTGTTGCGTGGTTATACACAACGCGAAGTGACAATAAGCTTTGTCCTGTAGTGTTTATATTTGCTTTTCATGTATTGTTTATTTAATTAATAGAACATTTATCAAAAACGGTGTTATTAAGTAGATTAAGGTCCATGGTGTAATATCGTTCAAAATTGGAGTTTTGGCTAGGTAAAAACGTTGCCCTCTGACGAGCATACGTGTCATCAACACAGTTAAATTCAGTGGCGAATCCAGTGGGGTTCAAGTCTCTGGACCTTTTTTCTGCTCAGTTTTTAAAACTGTGATAGAAATCGATAAGAAACAGGTTTGATCCCCCTGTATTGAAATACATTCAGGTTAGGACACCCTCCTATTCAAATCTTTGATCTGCGCCTGAAAATAGGTATGATACATGTAAATTGTTACTTTCTTATTATGAGATCAACCCGTATTTGAAAAAATATGATCATTTGACAAATATATAATATGCAGAAAAATATAATTCCAAATCGAAAATGCTCTGTCATTTCTTAGTACTATTCAATATTCAGTCGTCAGTAGCAATGCAGATGTCATCATTGACAACTGAACAGTGTTTATGCGATGATTACACCATGTACACATAATACAGATGCTCATACATTATAATATAGTCTGAAGTTGTTTTTAATCATTTGTTTGCTAAAAAAAAGAAACGTGTTCGCACCATTTTTAACATATGTAACTTAAGGTAAACTGTAATTTTTATTACTCGTTCATTGCATGAATCCTTAAGTTGTCCATCCCAGTGAAGTACTGGGGACAAATTAGTCAATGTGCACACTCAGGTTTGAGTTAGAAGAAAAGCCAGGATTGAAAATTATTTTTATCCAAGATGTTAGACCGTACACGTTTTTCTTACCAAATTCCGTCACTTTGGTCTGATACGTATTCGGATACGTTTCAGATGCGGATTCGTCTTATTGTAAAAATCTCTAGTAGTAGGTAACAACCAGAAAGTTTTGGAGGAAAGAATATATAAATTTTCAACACAAATAAGCTTTCCTAGACACTTACCTAGATAAATATAGAACCACAAACATGCAAAATCCAAAATCGATGCTCTCAGCGGGAAGACATCGCTTATAAACATCAGCAATATTCACCAAAACGTGGATGTTATCATTGCTTTGGAATATTGTATTGTCTGTAAAAGTGTTGGATAAAAAAAAACCGTCAAATCATATCAAGAATCAAGGAAATGTATAATAGCGAAAAAATGGCAACATTCGAAGAGATAAACTCTCCGTTATAACAGGCACAGGGAGACAAGTAGTATAACATAACTCCTCACGTTACTGACCTGGTACGGGCATGCTATTAAAAATGGCGTTAGCTATTCCGTCTTTATCCAACCATCCCATTCAATGAACAGTCTTTTGCTTGTTTTAATAGGGTTTGTCGCCACTATGAGTAATTCTTGGAGCAATTTATTGCTTCAACCGATTACTGATGGATGAAGAGGGAGTTATCTTTAGGGAACCACCGACCTTTCGGAAAATAACTTAATATAAAGTTTATCACGTATGAATTTAGCGCACTGTCGTATATTGTTAGCCGAAAGTCAAACGCAAGCTCAGAGGTGATAAGTTAGTGATTTATACTGGTAGGTCTAATCAGTTACCTGGATTACTCGGCTACCGATTGAGCTTCCCCAACACCATATGAACGTATCAATACTACCTAAGATGTAAATCTCCGATATTTAGAAAAAAAAACGTAGTAACTGTAAACCTCCAAAGCTGGTAAAAATATGAATAAGACCGATAATGATGAGATCATTCTGATCCATGATTTCGTTTTCCTACAAAATTTTCAACCCTTAGAAAGGAGAAGATGGCAAACGTTCAAAATGAGTGAAGCTTTTAATGTGAATGAAATTGTTGTTATTGTCTCTCGGTGGATTTTTCAATTTCTTTATTACAGTTTTTCTTTGTATATTTTCAGACAGTTGGAGATTCAAGAAGTCAAATACCATTTTGCAGTTTTATAACATTCTCTCGGAGCATGCCTTTCAAAGGTTTATAATCCATGAGTCGTCCCTGAATGCAAATATTTTACCTTTAATCTTTCTAATGAGGGCGGAAAAGTCATTAGCTGTCTGGTCATTGAACACAAATGTTATCTCCTTATTTGGATCGTGGGCATGTATAACTTCTGAAAACAAATACAGATGCAAAGTATAGTCATAAGTATTTAGCGATGTACCTAAAGTATCACAACTTTCGTCTCTACAAGTCAAGTGTTTCTCAGTCCATTTCGCTGCACAAAAACCCTTGACAGAATAGGTTTGTAAATTCCTGGTCGTCATCAGGACTCATTTGAACCAATCAGAATTCACTTCCTATAAAAGTGTTTGTATCAAACATTTTTATTGGTCACCATTGTTGAAAGTAACACACAAAACGGATGGGAACAGTAAAGAAAAACCGACTATTTGTTTATGTAATCTGATAAAGGTTTGTGGCCTGCGAACTGGACTCAGAAACCCTTGCCTGGGGAAGATATACAACTTTCTAAGAAAAATCATTAATAATGTATAACATAGTTCTTGAAACTACTAACTACTTTTGGAAGGAGAAAAATACATTGTAGAAATAACTCGAAATATTTGATCCGAGTATCTACTTATCCACTGTTTTGTCCATTCACTATTTCGCTAGATTATTCAGATATGTTATGGTTTTCTGTGTTTACAATTCTTTCTATTTCAATGACTTTCAAGTGGTTCGGCATAATTATAATGAAAAGACATAACTTCCTTCTAAATTATTACCTCGCACTTTCGAATGAAATCGTTGCCTTCGTCTGTTCGTCCGTCCGTCACATTTTTTATGAAGCAAACTCCTTCCATATTTTTTATTTTTAATGGGATGTTTTGGTTGTATATTGTTACTAACCATCTGTAGATGTACAATAAGGTTTTGGAATTTCGATTTTTGGTTCTGGGGTCCATTTAGGAAACAAAAGTGGTCGAAATAAGTACATTAGCGTGTGACATAAACTACTCCTATATTTTTTGTTTATTTGGTTTTATTTTGGTTCAAAATTGTTGCTTATCATCTGATATATACAGATGCGCAATAAGGTCATGGATTTTGCGTTTTGAGAATCGGACCCTTCAAAGGGGCATGTGACT
>JAOXYI010282709.1:0-10557 GCA_028566495.1 Lithophaga antillarum
TTTTTTTCTGTGGCGCTAATAAGCTTCCGTAGATATCTGTATGAATGTTAATTAAAATAGATATTAAATTGTACAGTTTGTTGGAACCACACAGCAAATAATGAATCACAGCGAAATGTGCAAAGTAAAGAAAGTCAGAAATTGAAGTTGGCTATTAGTGTCTTACAAATTACCAGTTCCAGAGTAAGCTCTCGATAAATATCTCATCCAGTATGTAAATTAACCTCCTCTATTTATTTCTGATGAACGGGTAGTCTCTCAGGCTTCTGTTTCAATAGTCATCGATTTAACGAGTGGATTAAACCTGTAAAACAAGGCAGACACCAGCAGTATCCTTAAAAAATTAAGGGTGGTGTGGCGGGGGTTATTTTTCTCACTCGTACAAATACCTCTAATTGATCGTGAATATAAAGAATTTAACTTAAATTCCTTGTAAATTTTCAAACTTTGTTTTAAGTATAAGACGTACAATACTTAGGTCATTTCTATCGTCTGTTGTTGTGTTATGAATTTTTGATACTGTGCACTCACTTCAGTTACTTTTGATGGAATTTTTTTTAAAAGAAAAATACATGTATCATTATACAATTCATATTTGACAGGACAAAATATCTAAAAGTAATGTTATAACATACCACTAGACCTGCTTAAGTTATGGAAAAGTAATGTTATAACATACCACTAGACCTGCTTAAGTTATGGAAAAGTAATGTTATAACATACCACTAGATCTGCTTAAGTTTTGGAAAAGTAATGTTATAACATACCACTAGACCTGCTTAAGTTATGGAAAAGTAATGTAATAACATACCACTAGACCTGCTTAAGTTATGGAATCATTGCAGTATCGTTACACTTACAGAATGAATAAACAACGGTAAGAGGGAACATTAAGTAACTGTTGCATCTCATTTTCACTTTAATTTCCGGTTGTCCTTTACATACAGTATGCCAAATTAAACGTCGACTTTTACGTTTAAATAACAACAGAAATGTATTTCAGTTATGAACGATTTAAATTTTACTCATTTTTATTAAATAAACCAATACGGATCGATAAATATTCATCCATATTTCCATATCAGTTTTTGCATTCTCCATTTAAATTTCATAAAGCCGCACGTCGCCTGATCATACCGTCAAGGTTAGTTGCAATTATCAGTTCGATCAAATATTATAGCAACGTATACTCAATAACTGACGTGTAAATGTCATTTAAGTTCAAATTTGAATAATTCACAATTGGTCTATAGACAGATTAGTGAGCATGACAGTGCATAATAGAACCTCTCTGAAGCAAACAGATCTTCGACCATTGTCTTTAAAAAAGACGACAATACATACCGTTCGCAGCGATTTAACCAAGATAAATTAACATGAAATATTTCACTTTCTGTTTTTTTGTTTGATTATCATCATTCCCTTAAACAAAGTTCGTAAATTGCCCTTTCTATTGATAGGAAATTAAAATTTCTCTGTTTTTCCTGTGTTTGATGTACCTAAATTACAACGTCTATCTATGATTATAAAACAGGACGTCACTGATATGTTTCTATAATATATTACAATAGAGAGAAAATATAATCTAATTTTTGGTCAAGTATATAACAAATCAATCAAAACCACATTCTCCTGGGCTTTGCTTTATTTACTGTAGGCGTACTGAGGGATCCTCTCAAAAGTTCGCATACGATATATGGATAATTTTTTTTCCGTATAGAAAGTGGATTGTTTTAAGTTCCTTCTGTTTGAAAGTTATGCGAATTTTAGGCAATCCGCAGCGTGTTCATTATCATTTTTTAATCAGTTGAAAGTTACGAATAAAATAAATGTATTCATTTACATCCTTTATATATATATATATGTGTTTCCCATCCCATCTTTGACAAACATTTTCTTGTTTTCATTTCAAACAAAAAAGTATGTCAGTTGTATGCAAATTTTACAGAATTGGACATCCTTGTCATTGGACTTCATCTGCCATTGCTATTGCATATCACAAAATATTTCTATAATTTGAGTGGGTGGATGGTACTTAAATTAAATGTTGTAAATTGATTTAGAATAGAAATCGCATGAGAACTTTTTAGATGATCCCTAAATAACTCAAAGAAAAAGGAGAACAGCTGTCGTTTTAACGACAACTTACATCTTATATATTCCAATGAGCTGGAAATCAAGGACACTTCAGATGCATCTAAGTCTGCGTCTTATTTGGACTTATACCTAACGATAGACAAGGGAGGACGGTTAAATTAAAAACTATACGACAAACGTGATGACCATGATTTTCCGACAGTGAATTTTCTGAGTAGCAATATACCAGCGTTACCGGCATTTGGAGTCTATATTTTACAGTTGATCCGCTACTGTAATGCTTGTGTCCACTATAGCGACTTCCTAAATAGAGGAATATCATTGTCACAAAGGTTACTTAATCAAGTCTACGTCAAGCCCAAATTAATGTCATCACTTTGAAAATTTTGTGGTCGGTTGGTTGTCCGCTTTGATGTGTCCGTATCACAAATGATAGGTATATTCCCTATATCGCAGTCATTACCCGTTCTTCTTACCTGATTTGCGATTTGATACCGACTTTGTACACTGGGCAATACAACGCCGGGTGCCACACGTGGACCAGGACATGCATTACCTTCCGGAACACCCGATGTCACTCCCAGTTTTCTCTCTTATGGGCTGTTCGTATTGTTCAGCTTTATGTTTAATGATTTAAGTTACGTATTGTGACGTCCTTTACGATTTCTGTGTAAAAACGATGTTCGGTTCATACATGTAGTTTACTCCCATATGTTGTTATTTTATGTTAAATGTATACTTTTAAGTTGCATGGTGTCCAACAACATTTCTGTGTAAAAAACGATGTTAATGTCGTCTCACAATATACGACGGGTGCCACATGTGGGACAGAACATGCTTACCCTTCCGGAGCACCTGATGTCATTCTCGGTTTTTATTGTCCAAGCTTTAGTTTTCACTGTTTAATCTTTTGTTGGTGATGGTGTTGTCTACTCCTCTGGATGTATCAGTTTTGGATGTGGTTTCGATAATCTTCTCATTCTATCCCTTAGTAACTAATAGAAAAAAAGAAATGTGTGCTTTACAAGAGGTGATGGTATTGAACTAGCTAAGCCAGATTTCATTCGTATAGAATTTGCAAATATGTACAGAGGTTAAGGTAAACTAAACGTGCTCGTTTTGAATTGTTCAGTATATTTAATATTCTAAATTAAAGTAGTTTGAACTGAATAGATGCAAAAAGTAGAGAAAATGTTGTAAAACAGGATATGTCATCATTTATGTTTAAGTGGTAAAAGGACAGAAAAAGAACATTACAGTACACAGAGGAAATTCAGACAGGGGATTGTTAAAGATAAAAGCGGTAAGTGGCTTCTGTGGGTGTAATATGAAACGTTAGTTTTCTATTTTAGTAACACTATCTTCTATTGTAAACAAAACAGGAAAAACTAAAATAGTCAAAATCATCGGTGTTGATTAGTGTTATTATCTGTAAATTATCTTGATGTAATTCTAGAAATAACGGATTTGACACATATCAATGACAATGCTAAAAACCAAATTATGTAAAAACAGAATTCATTTAATTTCAGAAATCAAGCTGTACAGTTGATTTTTTCAAGTTCACTGAAAGTAGTATTACTGTCTAGACCAAGCGAGTAAAAGGATAATTATAGAGGATGTCAATGAATACATGTTTATTTCTTACTTTACTTATCGTTTCCATATATATTTCAATGAAATCATTTTCCTTCAAGTGTAAAAGTGACCAGGCCATGCAGTGCGTACCAAAATAAAAATGAACATTTTATGTTGTGAATATTCTGAAATCATGGTGACATTCCTGTTACAGTGGGCAAATTATATAACGCCAACCAATTCTCTGAAAGAACAAAAATCATTTAATACCAATCAGTTTGCTATAAGAACCAAAATATCTGAGTATAAGAATTCCCTAAAATTTTTGCATAAAAAGTACATATCACCAAGTGACAACAAAAATCATATGTATTTTTGCAAGTGTATCTATACTGCCATGGCAACGAGACTTAAAGAGTTTTCCCCCTAAAATTTCCATTTTGCTTTTTTTCTGCCGTGTTCTTACAGTTAGACTTTAAATGATACAGTTGCCATGTTCTTACTGCTAGACTTATATGGTTACAGCTGTCATACTATCAGTTGATTTCAGTTTGGAATAGAATTTCGCAAAATAAATTCAATAATTTGACATTACATAAATTTTTAGTTAACCTAAATTTTGGCGTATTAGTTTTCCTGTTTAGTTTTTTGTATTTGAATTGCTAATTTAAAAATTGTAATAATTTAAAGTGAAAATTATACAGTTTGTTTTATGGATTGAGAAACATCTATGTCCGAAATGTTGATTTTGGGTCAGATTGGTGCTCTAATATTGGCGGTTTTGTTGTGTGAAAATATTTACATAACATTTAAAAATGATATAATAATGCAAGGAATTAAAAAAACTGAAGGTAAAGTGTCATATTTCAACGATAAATATGAGCATAACGGCAAGTTTACTCCAAACAATTTGATTCTGGTTGCCATGACAATACAGATACATACAAAAAATACTTTTTTGTCACTTGGTGATTTACAGTTGGATGGAATTTATACGAAATTCTCAAACGATGCGTGCTCAGTGCCATAATAAAAGTTGGTACGTACGGATTATTTGTATTAACGTTAACAATGCTTGTCTGGAAGAATCTTGACTCATTAATACACCTGTGTTCTTAGTGGAGAAATTCCCCATACTGTGACGGGACTATACATGTATGCACACCAAATGTAACCATGTACCATAATATCCACATTAATTAACTACTGTATAAATTATAGATCTAATATGGTAAAACAGGCAAAAAGTATATATAAATGAAAGCTAATTTGATTTCTAAGATGCTAAGTTGGCGAAATCCCAATAGTTTATAACTCGAAAAGGTGCTTAACTATTAATTAATTAATAATGATCAACTTATCATAACACCCGAATCAAACACACTCCATGCCATACCGAAATAACAAGTATTCCCTGGATTTGTCTATGGAAAGAACAACATTAAGACTGAAAATTCAATCAAACTAATATATGAACATCCATTCTGAAAAACATTAGCCCCAGCCTCCTCACTTTAAAATGGATTTTATTCAGTTTCTATTCTATCAAAAGGTAATACACAAGCTAAAATTACTACCGGTGTGCACACATTTACACTTAGTATATAAACACAGAAATATAAAATGTTCAGATTTTTAATGTATACGTGTTTTGAACATACATGCTTCAAATTAAATTTATTCTCAGTTATGCACGAATATGTCATACGCATTTGAACTAAACACGAATACGTCATACGCATTTGAACTAAACAGAAAACACAAATGACCCAGTCAATGAATGACCATTTTCCATGAAGTGATATCACAATATGCTTCATTTAAATGAATTCGGAAAATTCTTAAAGGCACTATCTTAGGTGGGATTGGGGGCAAGTCAACAACACTGAGAGTGATAGTGTTACAAACTAGACCATCTTGATTCATCGTCATCAAAATATACAGATTTACAGTGTAACTATTACCTGCTTTGCCTCTAGGTGTTTAAATTCTTCAAAATCTCTTATAAATTGTAAGTTGATAAAATGGATTCAAAATAGTTTTAAGTAATCTGAACATCTGCATTCATTAAGTTTTATTCCTTTTTCACATAATTTCTACAAAGTACAAATGTAAATGGCACGCTAAAGCAATGATATAAGCATTAAAATGTCAATTATGATGTAAGGTTGACTAAATGTGTGGTACGAGAAATAGTTATTACATGTATTACATTTATCATTATTCATTGCATCTCTCAATGGCATACATTCTGTGTAATTTTAAACAGGCCATATTTAAAATTTATTACTGTCTTGTACGAGTTACAGTTCTTGGATATTCCACGTGCCCCTGTAAGTCGGTCCGTTCGTCATACATAAGGATCGTCTCAAAAGTTCCCACACGATTTCTAAACTAAAGTAATTTATGGCAAACCTTGCTGTTGTGCTCCGTTTGATGGTTGGCTTAAAATAGTCAAGAAATTCATTTGAATTGAAAAGGTCATTTATTATTAAATGACGATCAAACTACATAATCATGAAATACAACTAATTGTCACCAGTGAACAATAATATTTGCTTTTAGACAATCAATCAAATTTTGGTGACAGTAAAAAACAACTAAACTACAAAAATTATGTACAAAAATAGATAACAACCATCAAAGATGGGGATGTTTACGTGCCACAGTATTGTGTGAAGTGAGCTGACCTACCGTCGAGCGAATGTATCACCCCCCATCCACAACAGCATGTAGTTAAGAAAATGGAAGAAAACCATCACACCTGTCATAAACATTCATGTATAGACCATTGTACATGTATCTATCGAAAGAATTAAAGTAAAATAAAACACAATAAACACTGAATATCTATATAATGTCACTAGCCTATGATGATAAATTGTGGCTACAGAGGCCCTTGTCCCCATGTAGCAACAAGCGTATATTAAAACGCAATGTAAAAAAGCAAAAATCATATTTTACTAATGAAAATTAAATGCTGTCCAAAGCTCACACATTTGCTCTGATTGTTGACATCAACCCATGTCACATGACGTTCATATATTTTACAAACCAAAAAACCAAAAACGTTAATACTACAGAGGCCCTTGTCCCCATGTAGCACATATAAACACAGTACACAGTCAAATAAATGTTTCAAATGTACATATCCATAAAATAGCACCGATTGTTCATATCAACTCTAGCACATGAAATTGTTCTTACAGTGGCCCTTGTCCCCATGTAAGTATATTCAAGACAATGTTTAGCTGAAGATTACATGTACAAAAATGACATGGTGGTACTGTATCATAAAATTTAATGCAACAGAAGCCCTTGTCTTCTTCTTCTTCTTATTCTTCCCGGTAGTGTGCATGATTCCTCTGGAACATTTTCGCACAAATAACTATGTACACGCGAGGGAGGGTCAAGTAGTGTATATACAAATAACAAGGTGCAGGATAAAAACTGGATAAAATCATCTGAGGCTGGCTAGTGGAAGCTGGTGACAATCCCGGTCTTGAAGGCCTCCAGGGATTGTGCTTCAGTCAGTGTTGGTTGTAAACTGTTCCAGAGTCTTATGGATGATGGGAAGAAGGAATGCTTATATGTGTTGACGCTACCGTATGGTATCAGGAATCTGGATACGCTTCCTCTGGTCTGCACACCGGTTGGATGCAAGAATGGTGCTGACGGGATAGCAACCAGCTGGTGTATAATCCGGTATACCATGACGACTTTGGTCTGCTGTCTTCGTGTTTTAAGGTCTTTCCACTCTAGTTCCTTCAGCATGGATGTTACACTGCTTGTTCTTCTATAGTCCCCCGTGACAAAACGTGCTGCTCTTCTCTGCACACCTTCTATCCTGTTGATGTTTGTCTGTGTCCATGGGTCCCATACTGTTGAGGCATACTCTAACTGTGGTCTTACTAGTGTCTTATAGCAGGTGGCTTTGACGTCTTTCGGACAAGTTGATAAGTTTCTTCTCAAGAAGGCTGTGGTATTGTTTGCCTTCTTGGTGACGTTGCTGATATGGGTATTCCAGGATAGGGTATTGTCGATAGTTACTCCTAGGTATTTTGCCTTGTCAGTTTTCTGTAAAGTTTGGCCGTGGATGGTGTAATAAGTCTCTATAATCTTCTTTTTGTTAGTTATGCGGATGACTTCGCATTTATCGGGGTTAAAAGCCATAAGCCAGTCCTTTTCCCATTGTTGGAGTTTGTCAAGATCTTGTTGCAGCGAGTGTGCATCTGCTGTTGAGTTGATGGTCTTGTAGACAAGGCAGTCATCTGCGAAAAGTCTTCCTGTGGCATTGATGTTGGAAAGCAGGTCATTAATATAGACAAGAAATAGCAGGGGTTCTAGGATGGTTCCTTGTGGCACACCTGATGTAACTGGAGCTGGAAATGACTTTTTCCATCTAGGAGTACCTGTTGCGTCCTATTGGCCAAGAAACTGTTTATCCATGATAGAGTGTTTCCGCGGACTCCGTAGTGGTGCAGTTTGACAGCTAACCTTTGGTGTGGGACTTTATCAAAAGCCTTGCTGAAGTCCAATAAAATGGCATCGACTTGGTTTTTGGTGTTAAGTCCTGCTGCTAGATCTTGTACTGTGATTATGAGCTGGCTTTCACAAGAGTGTTTCTTTCGGAAACCATGCTGCTTGTCTGATAGTATGTTGTTTACTTCGAAGAATTTCATCAGATGACTGAAGATGATGTGTTCCAGGGTTTTACAGCATATGGATGTTAGGCTGACTGGTCTGTAGTTGGATGGTTTACTCTTATCTCCTTTCTTAAATATTGGTGTGACGTGTGCTGATCTCCAATCATCCGGAGTTGTTCCTTGTTGTAATGAGGCTTGGAAGATCAGTATTAAGGGTGCTGATATGGAAGTTGCCATCTCTTTAAGGAAGCATGTAGACAGTTGGTCTGGTCCTGTCACCTTATGGGGACTGAGGTTCAGCAGTAGTTTCAAGACTCCTTTTTCATCTACGGTTATATCCGGTGCATCAGGAATCTTACTCTTGTCTAGTTTTGGCATACTACTGATGCCCTCCTTTGTAAAGACCGAAGACAACTGTTCGTTGAGGAGTTCTGCTTTTTCTGCTGGGTCTGTGTGTGTTTTCCCTTCCTTCTTTAGTGGAGCTACCCCTGAGCCGTTGCATTTCTTGTTCTTTATAAAGGTATACAGCTTCTTACTCCCTGTGCCTTTGTCCTCAGATACCATGTTTCTAACATAATCGTTGTAGGCATCTCTGCATTTCTGTTTACTTTTTGTATTTTCCGGTATAGCTTCCAGTCCCTTTGAGTGTTCGATTTTCTGGCTTTCCTGTGTGCTCTTTTCTTCCTTCGTGATATTCTTTTAATGTCTCTGTTTACCCATGGCTGATTGAAACGAGTTGTTGTCATCTTCGATGGAACATGTTTTGTTAATATGTCGATACACTTATGTTTGAAGGCTAGCCATAAAGTGTTGATAGGCGTGGATGTTGAGTATTCCTTCATATATGTGTCTGCATACTGAAAAAGGTCGTTCCTCGTCTCGGAAATGTTGGCACGTTTCCATAAGTAAATGAGTCTCTTCGTTGGCTTTCTCTTCATTGGCATGATGTTCGAATCTATAAGGACGATATCGTGATCACTTAAACCAGGGAATGGGCAGCATCTATTCATAAGTGATGGTCTGTTTGTTATGAAAATGTCGAGAATATTGTTTATTCTAGTTGGGAAGTCCACAACTTGTTGGCACCCGATATCATTTACTAAGTCAATGAACATTTTATAAATAGATGATACGTAGCTATGACCTTTTATGGTATCCGTCTGCCAGTCCAAATCAGGTAGGTTTGCGTCCCCTCCTATCCATACAATGTGATCTTTATATTTGGTGTGAAGGTTGTTTATCGCAGTACACAGAGCATCTGTGTAATCGGTATTGTTGTTAGTTGGTCTGTAAATGGAGCCGACGATAAGTGGTTTATTAAGGCTCTTACACGGAAAAGCGGCAGCCACAAATTCTGTCTCTGTGTTTGTGTCTATCTCGACTGCATCCATATCTGATCGAGCTATGATTGCTGTACCACCATGGGCGCTACCCGGTCTATCTTTCCTGGCGACAAATCTATAGTTTTCTGGCAGAACCTCGCTTTCTGTGATACCTGGTTTTAACCAGGTCTCAGATGCCATAACAATGTCAGGATCTGTGTACTCTAGCATTGCCCAGAATTCTTCTCTCTTTGACTTCAAGCTTTGAAAATTTATACTTAGAAGCCTTAGGTTCTTCTTCTTTGTTGGTACTGGTTGTTTCTTTCTCTTGTTAGGAGATGATGTAAACTTTGATGAGCCGATATCTGATGTGCTTGTAAAAGAGTTATCTCCCACTGTTGTTACTGATGCATTGGTTACCCTGTGTGAAGTACTACCCAATTCATACTCTTCAAAAAGACTCGTGTTAAAATGGTAGTCCACAATTACAGCAATACCAACTTATATCGGAGTGCTCCAAGGTCTCATAGATTACAGTTTTCATGTCCAGACAGTTTTTATGGTACCAATTTTCACAACCTGTGCATGCAATTGATCGGACAGTTTTTGACCATTTCCATGCTTTACCGCAGATCTGGCACGGATATTTGATGGGGCGTCCTCTACGATATTATTTAGTTTCGTATCGATCTGTAGCAGACAATAAATCTTACCCGTAGCCCCTTTCTCTTAGTCAAGTTATAGCTTATTATAGATGTTTGAACTCGGTAAATCGTTGTATAAAAGTTAAATAAAAGTTTTAGTTTCACGTTTAAGTAAAATTACACCAGTGTCAATAAATAAGTTTATAAACTTGATTCAGTACTAATAACGTTTTGGTCAGTTATTTTATTACAAAATCAAAATCATATTGC
>JAOXYI010282819.1:0-10557 GCA_028566495.1 Lithophaga antillarum
CGATAAAAATGTAACCTTGAGCATTCAAGTAGCTGTATAAATATTTTATTGTTACCAAAGCTTGTTTCTTTTGACTCTGTAAATTTGCAGGACCTTTTCTTGGATTCCATTCCTTGTTTTTTTTGTTTTTGTTTTTGTTCACATGAATTCCCTCTGATTGCATTTAGTCTTCTTTTTTTAACTGCTCATCTTTTGGAAATAAATGTCCGCCTCTATTAGAACACCCAGGAACACAACAACATGTAGTAGGCATATTAATTTATTTATAAAAAATTGATACTTAATTGAAAACTGAAAATAAATATTCTATATTACACATAGATAAGAATAGCTGTTGTTGGACCTGATCTACAGCACTGCCATCTGTGTTATGACTTAAGGGGAATAACTGACCAATGCTCCTCACTGACCTGCAAGATCAACCAATATTCCTTTTCATGTCTGTTATTGTCCAACTTTTCTACTAGATAATGGGTGATATTGTATATTACAGAATAGCGATTTGACTTTTTTATGCTAAAATCCATACTGCTACCTGTATAAAAAATTGCTACTAGAACATCATCAAATTTCTTGTCGTTTATTTTCACACTATTTCCAGCCCTTCTAGTATATTGTCAAGCATCTTTTGCTACACTTATATTATGTTTTCTTGAGGCTTACTTTTAAAAAACACAAGCTTTTTATTCTTGTTGCTATTATTGTTGATTGTATGTGGTGACATTGAGAGTAACCCTAGATCTGTTCTAAATTCAACTACACGAGATTTATCGGTATTTCACTTGAATATCAGAAGTCTTAGAAATAAAATACATGTGTTGGAAGATATAGCTTCAGACTATGATATTATATACGTTACTGAAACTCACTTAGACAATAATGTTTGCACAGACGATATTTGTATACCAGGTTTTAACACTCCTTTTAGAGCAGACCGACATTTTTCTGGGTGTGGGATATTAGTTTATGTTTCCAACACTTTGTCTGCGAACAGATTACATGCATTGGAATTTGTCGGTGGAGAAAACATTTGGATACGGATAGCTTTGCCCAATTTTATTCTTCATATTTATACAAAATACAGGCCTGAGGCTTGCATGAATCCTCATTGGTCAAATTTAAAGACTTCAGCTGACTAGAAAACTTGTAACCACCAGTCAACCAATCGAAATCACCCCTTTGTTTGATACTAAACACGATTCCCTTGTTTACATTGATAAGAGCAATGAACAGAAACTAGATGTTGAATCAAAACTGACGTTTCCCCCTCCCCTTCCCCAGTTTCATTCTCATTTGTGATGTAGGATATTCATGGCTTGATATGAAAATAGAAATATTTACAAACGTCCCACCTATATCTGTGACCCTGGGGATGCGGTCACAGGGGTTGTTCGCAGAATAGATGTTCTTTTGATGGTGTTAGCATTCGTAAAAAAAATATTTTAATTCATCTATCTGTTAAAAATTTTATACTAGACGCAAACTGAGTGGTAATTTTGACAAAAGCCCCACCCATTTCTGTGACCCTGGGATAGTTCTTGACACATCGTCTGATGGAGATTAACATTTGTGCAAAAAATATCTTAATGCTTCTGTTTGTTTAACATAAGCTGAATAGTGATACTGGCAAAAGCCCCACTCATTTCTATGACGCTTGGGATAGGTCACATGAAATTTTCATAGAACATCATCTAATGGTGCTTAGCATTTGTACATCTTAATTCATCCAGCAGTTTAAAAGTTATTCTTGAATAGTAATTTTAACAAAAGCCCCGCCCATTTCTGTGACCCTTGGGAAGTTACCTGCACCACATCATGAAATGGTACTTAATGGTTTTCCAAAACTTCGTGTAAATCCATCTATTGGTATAAAAGTATGCGAACTGAATGGCATTTTTTTTTACAAAAGGCCCGCCTATTAATGTGTCCCTGGATATAGGATCACATTAGTTGTTCAAGACACATCGTGTTATTGTGCTTAAAATATATGCAAAAATATCATCTTAATTGTCTGTATATTTAAACGTTATATACAAGACAAACTGACTAGCAATATTGACAGACGCCCCGTCCATTTCTGTGTCAAGGAGGGTTGTTTGGGACACATTTTCATGGATTTAAACATTTAGGCAAGGTATTTTACTAATATACTTGCTGGTTTAAAAGTTACACATCGGACACAAACTGAATACCAGTATTAACAAAATCCCCGCCCAATTCATTGCACTAGGGATACGGTCAAAGGTGTTGTTTTCGACACATCGTCTGATAGTGCTTAAGATTTGCAGGAAAAATAATCCATCAACTGGTTTAAAAGTAACAGACTGGACATGAACTGCATAGCAATTTCAATAAAAGCCCTGCCATTTCCCCGGAACAAGGGTTAGGGTCACGTGGGTTATTCACGACATATCGTCTGCTAGTGCAGAAATCATCTTGATCCATCGACTGGTTTAGAAGTTATACACCGGACACAAGTTCGACGGACTGACGGACGACAAAGCAAAAACAATACGTTTATACCCAAGGAGCGGGAGAGGGAAGAGAGACATAATAGTTTACTAACGTAAACCCTTCTGCACTTTCTGGTTTGAATTTCATTTTCCTCTTTTAACAGAATGGTCTTCATTGTACATATTGTACGTGTTCCAAGTCTGTTGTTCCCTTATACTGAGAAAATCCAGCTGAAAAGAACATGGAACATCAACGTTGCGTTCTGTAATTACATAACCATCTATTTATTATTGTTTTGCTATCCTACCTGTACGAAGAGGATACAACCACAAAATGCAATTTTTGGAAGATGCCATATTTCTTCAGGATAATTTTCACTAGATATATTTATCGCATTTTTCTATCCTTAATTCTACTAGCTCACCCTTACAGCAATTGTCTCATCGACGTCACCTACCCATGACGTCATATCATTGGATCTAAAGTTTAATTATAAAATCACAATGCTTGGGCTGGAGTTATCAAAAGTAGGTTAAGTTTTTAGATATCCAAGCAAAAAGGTAATTAGGAACGGTTGTGATAAAATCCTTATTTGGCCCATGAAAATTGAAAAAAAAATCTGAGACATCAATTAATTCTTTCATTTTTGCATTTTTAGTCCAAAGTCCATTCTTAGATTGAAGCATGCGCGGAAGATGCAACGTACCCTTTTACCAATTTAATATTATACTTGCGGGAAAATCAACAGATATGCCGTTATTCTTTTCGAAATATGATGTCTAGCAGCCTACAGTACCAACCCGACGTTTTACAGTAAAGAGCGCTTGTATATAACATTGTATTCTACAAGAAAGGTTTTTGTCACTCGGGGTTGTTAAATGGTTCAAAATTGAAAAAAGGCAAAAAAAAACAAAGGTCATAAGGGAGAGAACTCAATGTGTCAGGATACGTAAAACTATATGAAAAGCAGTCATAGTATTTATTCTTGTTACACTGTAAGTACTTAAATTAACATGTGTTAATGGATAGAAGTATTGCATTATCACAAGATGTCAAAGTTGTAGTACCGGCCTGGCGAAAGGTAAACAAAAGCTTTCGAGAAGCTGGCAAATTGAAAGCCCATTTTCAATATTCGCTGGCTACTTTTGACAGCCCTGCTGTCAAAAGGCTAGAGAATGTAACAGCTTTTTGCTAGCGAAAACAATTTTGCCAGCTACAGTTGACAGCTTCCGTTGAACACTCGAAAGCTTGTCGTTGAATAATCGTCAACCCAAACCTTTGGTTCTTAGTCAACTTGGTTCTAAGAAAAATATAACATTAAAATATGGGAAATATCAACAATTTACACCACAATCGACATAATAAATGACCCTGACTTGTAGCCTGGAGACTATAAAATTTGTTTGGAGCTGTCGAGCGTTCAAAGGTTTGACAGCTTGTGGCTGTCACAAGGGATGTCCAGTGTTCAAAATAAGCTGTCAGTTTGACAACTTGCTAGCTACTGTTGCCAGCTTTTTATCACTCGACTGTCGAGCATAGCTAGCTATTTGATAGCGTTTAACTTTCGCCAGGTCGGTACTGTAACTAAGAGATGATGAGACCAAAAACTGTCATGATGATGCTTTTATATTGTCTGATCTGTTAGATCTAACGGCAGAATTTAGTTCTATATGTCACAATTTAGCAAAAGATGTTTTCGATATCAGCAATAAGTTGCTTAAAGTTAATCAATGCTGCGTTTAGAGGTACATTTAATATATTTCGAAAAGGTTTGTTATATTCACACACTAACAAAGGATCAATCCATTTCGAAAACGCTAGGATAATACGCATTATCCAAAACGCATTACTTCACATATACATGTACAATGCTACGTTCAGACGTAATATGTATTCGAAACGTTTTGGCTAATACAAATGTACGTTTCGAATACGTATTACGTCTGAATGCAGTATTAGATATGGATTGGATTAATATTTATAAAAGTTTTACTCGTCATTATGAATGATTACCATCATGTAACTTATTCATCACTTGTTTCATTGGAAAAAAATTGCAGGTTACAAACCGTAATCTTTATTATTATGCATATTTCAATAAGCATTGTTCATATTTTAATTTGAATATTTCTGAAAATCACAGATTTTAACAGTTAATGTTAATTTTTTCAGTACAAAATTGATCCTATGACTCTTGCATGTTATATTTTACTGGTTTGTCGACAGTTTTAGTTAAAATATTATCTGATTTTGACTTTATAGTTTTTTTCCATTTCAAATGCATAAAAACAGGATTCTATGATGGGCCGAAAATCTGCATTATCGCAACCCGTTTTATTAAGGGTCTTGGGTAGTCGAGTCGTTCAAGATGTTAACTCATGACCACTAACCTATTACCGCTGTCCCGGGTTCGAGTTATGTTCGCCCGGCTTCATGTGTAAGGTTTCCAGACAAATACCCAGGGGGTTTTATCGGTAAGCTGGGTAAAGCTGCCTGGGCTTACCTTCCCCAGTAAGTGTGGTAGTCGTGAAATAGACGACAATTGCTGAAAATACTGTTTGGAGTCGTTACAATGCAGGCATTAAATGCAACAAATATTTTATCAGGTGGCTGCAAGTTAACAGGTGCTTGACACAATATTGTAAAAGTATTATTTTTTGCTGATTCCAACTTTTGCATATCACTGTTTATTGACATATTATCGAATACAATTTTCACGATTGAATAATTTCTTTAGTTAAAGTTCATATAAAATCTGTTATTTCGGGGAAATCAATTATAGCGGAATTAGGCTTCCGCGAAAATAGCGAACATTAAAACAAGCAAATGTTAACACTTTTACCGTTAGGTATGAAGCTTCCTGGTTTCTTTGCTGCGCTAACCCGCTCAGAAATATTTTATATTGTGACTCATAGCTGATGTTCGACACCACAGTCAGTAAAAATGTCATGAACATCGGATGAGAAATGACTTTCTGAAAAAAAAAATTCGTAAAAAGCTAGTTTTATATAAAATATATAGGGAATTTCTGAGGTGATGAAATACTTTTGGCCACTCACTATATGTATAATGCTTCGAATACCTGACCTTAAAACTTCCGTATGCTTTCAAAACGTACATTCAGTTTATTAGCCCATTCTTGAATTACACCATGCACGTGACATAATTTATTACACTTTATGGTAGTTTTTTTGTAAGATTTATCACCTCCTTGGGCACGTTTTATATCTTTTGTAGTTTCTGTCATTTCGTTTGAATTGTCCCAAACAATACGGACTACGGGGATAAATAATATTTTTGAAGTCATTTTATTCGTTTGTTTATTTATTTATTTATTTTTAGATTTATTTGTCAGGTTATCCATATTCAGCAAATATGATGTGTAAGAACATAGATCTTTACTAGCGGTGATAATGGATTATATCAATGTAAACGTTCCTGACCAACTACTTTTAGTAAAGTAAAACCAGAAATGTATTATTACGATTTCTGACCAGTTGCTATGTTGCTTGGAGTCCATTCCTTGCAAACAATGTTTCAAAACATTTTTTAATTACTATTTCAGTTGAATATGAAATTGGTTTGTATGAAAAAAAGTATGAATTTCCAGCAGCGTGAGGAAGAGATTGATCAGTCTCAAACCTGAGGGCAGAAATATGTTTGTGCCTCCCAAGGCCATAGAAACGGACGAAAACGTTTTGATCATCAGGTTTGAGACAAATCAATCTCATCTTCTCACTCAGAAAAGAAACTAGATATTTCTATACTGGTCTTATACATTATGTTGTTTGAGTACCGCAATGAACATCATAAAGTCTGTAACGAATATCATTCATAGCAGTGAGGTCATGCATATGTTGAACAGTTGGTTGCGCTAGTGAACGAATTTTGTACATTTTGTAGAATACGATCCAGGGAACATTCCTGCCAAGTTTACTTCCATTCTTTCTACTAATTTCAAATAAAATGATTTTTTTCAGACATTTCCCATTACGTCCTATGTTAAACTTGTCAGGTCATGTTAAAACTGATTTAATGGCTAATGACTCAGTTTTTATTATCATAGCACTTTGTGAGAAGGATCATCGGACAGGTCAACTTGGCACAATCTTTAGAACCGTTTCAATACATCGAAAATTAAGCAAATGTACTTCTGTGGGAAACTTCTTTTAATATATGATTTTTTTTCTTTGGTTGCGTAATGTATAATCGTGTTTGGACAAAGGAGACGGCATATAAAAATAATGTAGTATTTCATCTTAAAACCAAGTTAGTTAATTTCGCAATATTCTTTACAAAAAAGTATTTTTGCAGTGTTCCTCTCGATTCTTCGACGAATGTCTTTGTTTAGAAATCTTCTGGTGAATCGGAATAAAAAGTAATACAACACTACTTAACATCATCAAGGCTCCGACGAAGAAGAATGAAATATCGTAATTCCCAGTGCCATCATACAACCAGGCTGGAGAAAAAAAAACGAAAGACAATTATGTTTTTTATATCTGTTTAGTGAACGAATACGAAAAATTGCCATTATACATGTGCAAATATTAGATTTTTATCTGTTGCATAAGACAGGAAATTTGAAGAGGATAACAATACCAGTAAACGTTTTAATTATAGGATAAAGAATGAAGGTAGATATTAATGTTCCCTCAACAGCAGATAAATTGAAAGGTAGTTTTGAAACGCTAAGCCTACAATTGAAAAGTAGTTTTGAAACTCTAAGCCTACAAGTGCGAAGGTTTTAAATCATACCCTTCGATTTAAAGTATATTCAATTAACATAAATACCTATCTGAATTCTTTATTCAAGTTTCAAACTGTAAAAAATCTTTAAAAATATATAAATGCTAAATTTTGAAATACTTATTTCAATCCAAATTGAAGTTCAAATAATATGACTTACCATTAGCACTTTATTTGACTGATCCGGAGGTGAAAAAATATTATTTCTTATCAATTTGGCTGACCTGTGTTTTTTAAATGAAAAGTTAGATATAACGTAAAGCGGGTAACTTATAGGAACTGTTGTATTTGCTATTGTGGACCATTCGGTACATAATATACATTGAAGTTCATATATAGGTCAGTGCACATCCGTATTTTGATTAAGATTATAATTGTATTATATTTTTATACCCGCACTTTCTGAACAAAGTTTTGTTATATTGTAATGGGCATGTCCGTCTCTTCGCCCGTTAACTTTTTTCATTTTTGACATTAGGCATTTTATTTTTATGTAGTATTATTCCTTATTATCTATAGATATGATAAAAAGTCTCAGATTTTTTTCATGGGTTCGGGGCCCAATAAGGGACCTTAAAAGGAAGTCCTCTTTCATTTTTTAGTTCAGGGATTTTATTTTTATATAGTGATGTTCCTTACAATCCGTACATGTGCAATAAGGTCTCGGAATTTGTATTTTTGGGTTTGATGCTCATTAAGGGATCGAAAAGGGACTTTATTGAAATAAGGTTGTCACGAGAACTCCTGTTTCATTTTTAGTTTAGTGGTTTTGTTTTTATATAGTAATGTTCGTTACCATCTGCAAATGTGCGATAAGGTCTTCTGGGATATTTGATGCGTGGGTTCGGGTCCATTAAGGGGTCAGAAAGAGACATTTGTTGAAATAAAGCTTGTTATTGGATTTCCTCTTTCATTTTTATGGACTTTTTTATATACATGTAGTAATGTTCGTTACGATTTGTAGATGTGTAATAAGGTCTCAGATTTTTTTATTCTTAGGTTTGGGGCCCATTAAGGGGTCGAAAAGGGACTTTGTTGCGATAAGCTGTCACGACAACTCCTATTTCATTTTTGAGTTCAAGGATTTTAATTTTATATAGTGATGTTTTTTACCATCAGTAGATGTGCAGTAAGGTTTCAGTTTCTTATATGTGGTTTGGGGCTCATTCAGGGATCAAAAAGGGACTTTGTTGAAAGAAAGTTTGTAACGGGAACTCCACTTTTATTTTTGAGTTCACAGAGATTTTATTTTCATAATAGTAATGTTCCTTACCACCTGTAGATGTGCGTTAAGGTCTTGGATTTTTTATTCTTAGGTTTGGGCCCATTAAGGGGTTGAAAAGGGACTTTGTTGAAATAAGATTGTCATGCGAACTCCTCTTTCTTTTTAGAGTTCAAGGGTTTTATTTTTATACAGTAATGTTCCTTTCCACCTGTAGATGTGCCATGATATCTCAGATTTTTTGTTCGTGGGTTTAGATTCCTTGAGATGCTGATGATTATTTCCAAATATTATGACAACTTACTACATGCAGATGTGCAGTAAGGTTTCAGTTTCCATTTAAGGGTCATTGTACGTTCAAAAAGGTTGGGGAAGCAATCAGCTGTTAAGTGCGGGTATAGCTGTCGTTTCTAACAGCCTTCCTTTAGTTACTTTTAAAAAGAGTGCTTTTTGTTATTAACATGAAAGTAGAACTCTCAAGATTTTACGATTTATTCTCACTGTTTAAATCGACGCGCAAATATAAAGAGATACCGTGATTCTATTATCAGCTAGTGTAACCTAGTTTATTCCTAAAACTGTGTCAATTAGATGTGGTTTCCAGCAACGTTCAGATATTGGCTGTCATGTTTGAAATCATTATATATTACGTTTTCACTGTATATAGTTATATTCCTACTTCCAATGCATACATGCATGGGGTTTTTAACAGCTGATATAGCTATTCTGAAGTCTGTTCTAACTATGATTATATTTTGCACTGTCGCTAGAACCATGTTAATTGCTGACACAAAAATATTTTCGTTTTGTCGTTCGCTTTCACTGATTGGTTTTTAACTGGGACTGTTACTACAGACCCAGGTTATAATCAAGGTATTTCTATGTCTCCAATCAGTTGCAAAAAAAAGTATTTTAGCGAATAATAAAACAGTTCTATGATGATTCTTCCATATAATTACCGCATTTAGAAAATCTATTTTAATAATCTCCAAAACAATATTTCTACTAGTACACTTAATACTTAAATGCGGATAAAAGTGATAAATTGCCTTCATACCAGTTATTGGTGGTCGTATGAAACTTGCTATACCGCTAAACATCATCATCATCAAACCCTGAGCTTTATCAAACGTCTCTAGTCCAAGAAAATCCACAACAATGACAGACGTTAAAGTTACATATACACCTACAGAGCAAACAAAAATGTTTTTCGCGTACTTTTTATTTGGTATATGTATAATTCATGTTATTTGTAAATAGATGTTTTAATATTGTGACAACTGAAACCGGCTAACGCAATTTTATCAGGACACGAGTTAAAGCCCGCAGCAGTGATAGTACCAAAGGAGCTAAATTATTCGCATTAGTGTACTACTCATTCTGTAAACCAACAGGTTAATATTGCCACTTGTGGTGAAGTATGTCCAGTGAAGCTTCGACACTAATTTGAATTGACTTTCAAAATATAAGATTGAAACTCACAAATCGAATCATCACATATACATGAGCTCTGGTCATTCTAGCTTTTTCATAAAGAATAATAAAATTTCGGAATATGAAATTATAAATGTTAAATTTTGCTTACGCTCCCACTTCATTTTAATGTAATAAAATAATTTACTACCGTGACAGCAGATAATGTACCACTGATTGAAACTTTTGACCTTCACATCCCTCTGATATTCGATAACTTCGGAAGTTTCGACCTAACCCTTACTCAAAATAATGACCTTTTGCTAATTTCAAGGTTTTAAATTTGAAAATGTTCTGTTTTTGATTTTCATAAGACGATAAACATACTGAATTTCTTTCCACTTAATATTTTTCATGATTATAAAAATATAAAAAATGTCTTATTTGATCCATTGCCAGTGTTAAAAATACTAAATCAAATGTAAAGGTTCTTAAATGAAGCTATGACATACATTTATTTAAAATTTTCACCTACAACAAATAATATCAACTGTAAGTGATCAATAGAACTATCTTCCATTCCCATGTTAAGTTCCATAGACAACACATTTTGGTCAGTGTTTGTTGGAACATGGAAGTATCATATTGACAGGAATAACTACATCGCCACTTCAAACGTTTCATCTGCGATGCCGCCTGTCAGACGATAACTCGTTAAG
>JAOXYI010282929.1:0-10557 GCA_028566495.1 Lithophaga antillarum
GTGAGATACTTATTTTTAAACCTATTTATTTTATTTGTGTTAGACCACAACAAATTTTTATTTGTCAGGTCATAACACATGAAGACCGTGTCATCAGCATATAGTAAAACAAACAATTTCAGGTGTACGTTCAATTCAGACTCTGTATCCTCAGAAATAGTACATATTTCTTCTATATTCTTACTCTGTAAAAATGATTCCAGATCGTTTAAATATAAAGAAAATACCAAAGGGGGAAGGTTCTCTCCTTGCCGGACTCCAACAGAACAATGAAAATAGTCTGAGTACTCTGATGCAAACTAAATACGTGATTTAATATTGCTGTACATATTTACAATAGTATTACACAGCTTTCCATTGACAGAGTGAAGTAATAGTTTTGACCACAGACCGGATCGCGAAACAATGTCAAAAGCTTTTGCAAAGTCGACATACGCACAAAATAGTTTATTCTTTTTCTTTCTCAATAACTCAAATAAAATATGTAATACGAAGATGCTATCAACTGTAGAATAACCTTTCCTAAAACTTGATTGGTTTTCATTTAACAAAAAATATTCTTCTAAAAATGTACTCAGTCTTAAATTTAAGACAGAAGTAAACAGTTTTCCCATGTATAGTGATTGGTCTATAATTCTGTGGGTCACTTTGCCTACCCTTATTTTTATAAAATGGAATAATATTTCATATTAACCAAGATTCAGGGACTTTTCCGGAATCAAAAACTAGGTTAAATAATTTAATATAAATAGGCATAAAAATATGTGAGGTGCATTTTATAAACTCATTGATAATTAAATCATCACCACTAGCTTTACCATTTTTCAGTTCCCTAATACATCTAACAATCTCTTCTTCGGTTATCTCAGAGTTCAAAGCTTCATTTATCTCATTTGTATCATTTGAATCAAGTGTTACATTTTCTGCAGTATCAGATGTATTCAATGTTTTGAAAAATTCAAAAAGTATATTTAGAGATATATTTGGTTTATTCCTGTTGCTTCCTTTGTTTAAAATCTTCTTAAATTCCTTTGGCTTTTTAGTTCTTAAATTTTTCATTTTTTTTTCTAAATGATTTCCTATATTCCTTCATCGATTTACCCATCTGGTGCTTATATTCACGCTTGGCTTTTTTCAACTCTTCCCATTTTGCCTCAGATCTTTTTCTATTGAAACGTCTTTCTGCTCCCCGAAATTGTTTCTCTTAACAATCTTTATCAAACCACAGTTTATTCCCCTTGTTAGTATGATTTTATTGGAAAATATTGTAAGACCCAAGCACACTTTCTGCTCTGTCTCTATAAATACATTGTTAATTTGTTTTACAATTCTATTTATTTTAACTCTAATCGTATTAACAAGTCTAGAATCTTTATCTTTATCGATACACTCTGTAAATTCGGCTTTTTTCTCGACGTCCCATTTTTTAAACCTTTTAATGTTATTTTGTCGATTTTCTGAATTACTATCTACGACGTCTTCATCTACTGCAATAGTTTCTTTATTATTAAAATTCAGTGATATTTCTAAAGGCGAATGAACATCTGAGTATAGTTTTGAAAAATTTACAATATACATATTAACAAAAAAACATAGAAAATTATATGTATAAATAAAATAATCCACAACGCTAGACTGACGACAAGTAAACTTTCCATCTTTGTCACCATTAACTCTGCCATTTAGAATAAATAAATTATTACTTTTACACATTTCCAACAATGCATTACCGTATGAATTTTTACATGTATCCATACTATATCTAAATCTCGACATATCATACTGTTCTAAAGAACCTGAAAGATCTATAGACATATTTTCTGTAATATCATGTTGACAATTTACAATTTCGAAAAAAATCAGCATCTTTGCCTGTCATACTGGTGAAATCACCAGTAAGCAAGATATATCGATAATTCACAGAAAATTTCGAAAATTATTCTTCTAGCTCGTGAATTGCATCTGAGACCCTATACAAAGAATTTTCTGGAGGAATGTAAATGTTTCCTATTAATACATCTTGGTCAGTTTTTAATAAGTCCGATGAAATTTTCCACCAATATACTAAACTACTATCATTTTGAATAGCGTGTACATATTTTTTCAAATGAAATTTACCGAATGCTATCCCCCACCCTGATTTAACTCTAGCATAAGTTTTTCTATTTTACGTATGAAAAGTGAAACCAGTTACATTAATTTCATCAAAATCGTCTGTTTTAGTTTCTACAAGGCAAACTAAATCATATTTCTGAATCATTTCACCAAACTCAGGATACTGCATACGTTTCATAATACTACAACAGTTCAAAGTTAACATACTAACATTTAAACTACACACAGATTGAGCACTGGTTTTAAATAAGGGTTTACTGTTACTAGTTTGTGTTGAACATTGTTCATTCTTTGTACAGTTGATTATACCACTATACAAGTTCTTTTCTGGGGTTCCCTATGGATTACCGGCTGAATATCGCGATTCTCTTTGACGTCGTTTTTGTGACGGCTGATCGTCTGGTGTATTCACCCTTAGATTACTATTGTTGTTGACCGGTGAGGATGGACTTGACGTGCTTGGATTGTAAACTACTCCATCTACGTACAAAATGTCCCTAACAAGCCTAACGCTATATCCTTGTGCTCGTTTTTCTTTCATTACTGGGTACAGACTTTTACGAGATGTTCTATAACTTCAGGGAATTGTTGGTTTACACCGAATGGCTTTCCTTTTGGTCTATATGAGCGGGACATTACCACTGCTAAGTCTTTGTGGTAAACGATTCTCGCTAAAATAGGTCTAGGTCTTCCTCTTTTTTCCGGCGATGCACCACTACCGAACCTATAGACGTTCCCCAGCTGAAGGCAATGAGAAATTCTTAATTCATCTCTAATGAAGCATCGAATTAGATCTTCAGTATTTTCTGCTTCCCTTAAACCTGTGAATATGAGATTATATTTCATCGAGCGGCACTGTAGATCAACTATTGTATCTCTTAGTTCCTCGTTTTCTCCTTAACGTTTATTGCAGTCTTTATTTCCTGCTTAAGTTCTTTTGACACGTCATCTAGATCATTTAGTGCCTTGCGTACCGCCGTTCTCATGCTTTTTACATCTTTCACATTATTGTCATGTTTGGATTTAAAGTCATCCATAAAGTCACTGATACCTTGCATGTTAATTATTTCATTACAGTCTTTCTTTAGTCTTATCATGTCTTTATCAATAGTAATACGATGGTTCTTAATTGATGTTAAATCTGTTTCAACATTATTACATCTACTATTCAACTTCTTCATATCTGATTCTACATCACTTCCGTTTGTCTTCACTTCACCAAAATTATGCACAAGCGTAGTTAGAGTTCTATTTATTTCATTTATATTTGGAAATGTTTACTTTCACGTAGCTTAATGTAACTCTCCACAATGCTAGACTTTAAACAGTGATTTAAATGTATTCCTTTTACGCACACATTTTAGATACATTTGACAACAATCCACGGCAAAACAGATTCTAGTGTACAGATCGGTGCAGACCTAAAATCTTTCAAAGTTAACATGAACATGTCATAACGACCACTCTATAAGTTAACTTGATGACAGAAAAGCTATCGTCCTGACAGTTCCTGACAGAGAATCTAGGGTAGACGGTAGGGCAGAACGAAGTTCACTTGCGGAAGACGCCCTGACAAAACTAAGTTGAATTCGAAGTCCGGTCATGTCCAATTAGGAGAACAGCTCCAACTGAATTGGCAAGGAGGACAGCTCCAACTGAACTGTCAAGAGGACAGCTTCTGACCGTTTTCTTCAACCGTCAGATATCATGCATATGTCGACAGTTCCGATAAAATGCTACGAATAATGATATAAAGTCAGTTCAATAATAATAATTTTATCACTGGCAATTCGACACTGATACGACATTGTATGACTTTAATCGGACAATAGCGGACTTCCTGAGAAAAGCAAACCTCCTGACAATAGCAGACTCCATAATAAAAGCGGTCGTCCTGACCGGTTCTCAGGACATATGCAAGTAGTTGTGGCAGACTTTGCGACAAAATCAAGTTATCTTGGACCCGACTTCCTGACAATCAACAGTTGTCCTATGTTAGCTTGCAAACACGAACCAGACATTATCACAGGTTTCCAACTTAACTTGAAAGGGAGGTTAGGTTTGTACTTATGACTATATAACAAATGTTTTATAATTTTGCAGTGGTATGTGACATATTTGATAGAAGTAACTTGTAGCTTTGTTAGCCATTTTATTTTCCCTTATTTTGATAATTTGTTATGCTATTCTAATGTATAACACACAAACTGTGGTCTTTTAACACACTAACTCTATAATTCTTTACAACATTTATGCAAGCTGAAACGCCATAATCAATTATTTATGGGAAGTAAAATAAATGAAAAAGTGGTTTCCTTGTCCAGAGGTGAATTTTTTTGTGATGGGGATTTTTTCCATGCAATTATATGAGTGTTCGTAGCTTTGGTTTTCAGCGTTAATTTTTTTGCCTGCCTTTGTGTTAATCTGATCCTTTGTTGACAATGGTCTTGTTTAGTCCTCTGGATGTTTGATTTCACGATTATAATTTTGTGTAAGGAAATGTAAAATGTTACTTTTGTCAGGACTTACCTGGAAACTTCCTGTCATTATTTATTTGTCTCCTTTTGTGTTTAATTTTCAGTAAATATCATATTTTACTTGTAACTAGATGTATTATCTTCATATATTAATTTTTATCATCGTTTTCCCTCCAAAAGTTAGTAAAAGGAAGTTTTTGATAGTACTCTTTTAGTTTTATTTAATTATTCAAGAATGTAAGAATGCAAGTGACAAGCAATGTCTAAATACATGAGACAGTGAAGGAATAAATAAACGACACATTTAGATATACAGTTACATACCTTTACATAGGGGGATCATGTGTTGTGTCATATAAATTCAACGCCATTTGAAAAAACACTCTAAAAGAGGATTCGCCGCTATATATATGCTTGATAAAAATTCGTTATATACCCATTGTCACTTTGTCTTCTTCCTAAAGTTTATGTTTAATTTATCCAAAATGTGCTTATTAGAAATGTTTTAGATAAGTCTACAAAGCTGCTTATATATTTATCAATTATTTAATTAAAATATAAACCGTCGTATTTATACGAGATTTAAAACTGTCGCTTATAGTACTATAGTATACGATACATTACTGTTTTCTAAAACAATTTAAGGTACTGTTTGTGCCTTTGAAAATTTCATCCATAATCAAATCGTCTAATTGTGATCATTTTTTGTATTGTTTCTTTGTTATTTGCAATATTATTAGTTATATGTTTGATTTGATTAAATAATGATTTCAAAGTAACAAGAGCAAAGTTTTTGTTCTGTTGCATAATTCATTTGAAGTGAATAAATCGTTAAAAGGCGACGACGATAAATGCTATTTCTACATTGCAAATCATCTACTTGCAGAGAGGGTAGGCACAGTCTAACCACAAGCACAGTACACAAAACATATCTTCTAGAAAGAGGATGACCGATAATTATTTAAGCCCCCACTTGGCATACCTGTCTTCTAATACAGTGGTGGATGTTTGAGACTTCATGACATTCCTAGCATTAACTTTAACATTATATCGATGATGCGTAACTATCTAATGCTCATTTATGCTATCTGTATTACAGGACTGTTCTTCACCAACGAATTCAGCATATATTCCAGTAGAAAGCAAACATTGTGAATGAAATTAAAACGGAAATTGCAAAATGTCCAGTATAATTACTGTCTGGGTCATTCTTGTAAGAAACTAATTACTCGAAAAGCATGTAGAAGAATACAGCAAACTACCAGCGATTACGGATAGTGGCAACGCAACGTTGTTCAGTTTGTCCTTTGCTGTAGTAAATCCATGATCCACAATGAGAAAAATAAAGAGAAAACAAATACATTAATTCTAAATTATGAAATGCATACTTAACAACATTTCTTCGTTTAACTTTTGCTATTAACAATAAAACAGCTATCACAAAATAAATTACCCATTCAAACCACGAACAAATATTAATAAATGTGTGATCGTTAGTTTATACGTTGAAAGATGAGTTTGTTGTTTTACTCGCAAAAATGTGGGCCCAAAAGACCTTTAGAGCTGATATGCATGTTGTCAATAAAAATATGGAAAAAGCCCCGTACTGGATTTGTTGCCATTTTTAATAGATGATATTCTTTACTGGAATCATTTCTATTATTCTAACGCAGATGAGCTACATAATTGGGATCAAACATCATTCTGAGATCGAGTTCTTTGAATGATAAATTTTATGAAATGTTGTCTCACAGAAATTTGTTGTTTGAAGACGCTCTGCAGAAACACCTTCAACATTCGCTATAACCTTCATATTTTGATCTTTACTATTGTCATCCTTCATTGCTTTGGTGTCTATTTATCTGATGTCGTAATGTGTCATATCTAAAAGTCAATCATCTTTACTAATGAATGAGTATGTCTTGTTAGTGTTAATAATGAATTAAACAATTTCAACGACTTCTAATTTTACTGACAGCTCAAGTGGTGTGAGATGATCGGAGTTCTCTGCAAACCACATTTATATAAAAATAAAAACTTGCAAAAAAGAGAAAAAAAACATCTTCACACGCTAATACACATGTGGTACGACCGGTACTATTCATTCTATGCATAACCACCGTTCAATGACACCTTATTTTTATAAGGCGTAGTTGGCCGAGTGGTCATAATGGTTGGTCGTATTGCAAGGCGATCAGTGCCGAAGTGTCACAGAGGTGCGAGTTCAAATTCCGCTGAGGGAAGAACAAGAATTTGTCAGCACAAAATCTAATTCTAACACTGTTGGTTTGATTTTCAGATGTAACTACCACAAAATGGTCTATGTTTACCCAATCTTTAAGGACCTTTGTTATATAATCCAACATTTCTATGACAGATTTAATTTTCTTTGGATAAAAGCCATCATATTGAACCAATGAATAATGAATATTACCAACATATGAATATTTACTCCGTATTCCGATAGCAGATCCAAAATTTCAATTTTAAATTGAAAGCAGCCCATCACGACAGTATTGGTAAACATACGACCTGATGCCTTGGTAGCAAGCATTTGAGACTTGATTAACGGAAGGGAAGAAATAATATTCGAAGTATCTTTGGTTAGTTCGTCTGCAATAATCAGCAGTTTCCTTGCTACAGATATATATCCCGTAGCTATAGCATTATTGAGTAGGGTTTGTCCTTTGTACTTACTAGATGGTTGCCTGGATGGCAATAAAAGTTCAGGGTATATATTAATTATACGACGTATAGTGCCAGTATCATTTTGATAGATGATAGCAGTATCATTTTAAAAGATGACTGCCATATGAAGCGATGATTCGCTGTTTCGTCAACAAACGTTTTAAATTCTGTTGTTATATCATAAGTGTGACAGTTTTCTTCAAATGTTTTTAGAAGCTGGTCTACTTCTGTTTTATTTTCGATATTTTTCAGACTTTTACAAAACTTTATAATGTTGTAATTTTTTTCTTTATGTGAGCCCATATCGTAACAATATCCCCAAAATATTACTTTTTACCAAAGTTTGTATGTGTAGGGTGGCTAATTGTCACCACTACGTCAATAACTGCCACTGGTGTATGTTGAGCTCTCGAGTTTTGCCCTAATTGCAGTAATAGCTGACGGCAGACTCCCCTTACAGTCGAATAGGCATTCGTTATAGTAACTGTAGATATTGCTATAAACGTAGCTAACTAATATCATTTTGTAGCTTAATATTGGATATTATCTGTAAAATAAGTGTAAAATCACAGCAGTTGACAAGACAGAATAATTGGAATGTTAACTGATGAAGACCAAACTGTATCTGATTCTATTACATATCACGTACGTAGTGTGTATGCATGGTTACATAGATAAACACTTAGCATTTAATTAAATGAATATTATAATGTAAATTGATTAGGCTGTGTACAACACATAATGCCATCCAGACACCCAGATTGTTTTTAAACATTTTTTTTAAATCTGAGTTAGCAATGGAGACAATGTCTTGAAGTACTGTCTGAGCGGCTTTTTTCCAGATCTGAATTTTTAAGTAAATGGTATAAATTTTTGTTTTGAATTCAGAACAAGAAGTATAAGGCACATACGTTCCATATATAAGTATGCAAACCACTTACTGTCGTGAAACATCGCTTCAAAAATTGGCCTTTTAAATCTTACTACCATAACATGCTTTGAACTTTTGATGCTTTGGTAGAAATGCAGATCTAGGCTAGTCTTAACTGAATCTGGTTCAATGATAATATTATTATGCAAACTGTAGTACGACTGTAGTTTTTTCTTTTATATTAGTAGTCATATTATACTGTTTGCAAAAAAGTGACAGAATAGGAGTACATTAATTTATTGAAGCCATGTTTCCACAGAAAGTGTGAAAAAATGTACTTATACAGTATTTAAATTTGCCGTTATTCCGTGATGTTTTCACAAAGCAAGAATTATAAAAATGATATGCTTTATTTAAATTTAATTTAATTAACATCCGGTCTCACTCCGGCTTTTTCTATGTTTTTACTGTCCAATATTTTAAGTACTACTCTACATTAACATCAGGCAGTTCACATGATATAGCTGCCACCTACATTCACAAAATATTTTAGTTCGAAGTATATACATAGCTACATCTTCAAAACATATGGGTCCTTGCCACGATCTTGTTGGGCTAATGTTTTAACTAACATTTCATCTTGTGTGCTTTCTTTCCAAATATTTTTGCCTTTGCCATTATTTCCCATTTTCAGTCAATTTTTGTGCAATTTTGTTAAAATTTTCTTGTTCACGATATATGTACTATAGCGGACGGTGATATCTTCAAGCAAAATTGAATTCAAAACTCTCCCCCAAAAAAGGCATTTTCATTGCCATAAGCGTGATTTTTGTCTGTTGCTTATAAATATACTTGGTTTGTCACAGGCAAGTTATATATCCTGACCAAACACTTAGTACACTAATTTTTCTTACATTATTTATCAAAAGAAAAATAATTCGATTGCTATGACAACATTTATTCAAACATTTTTATTAGGCAGGCCAGTAGTAAGAAGAACATCATGTTGTTATGTGATATTTTATACAAAACAAAAGGTAATATTGAGTTTTCTCTGAAGTTTATAAGGGTAAGAAAAATAAGACAAAGAATTATTTGCTTCCTCAGTCAAAATATTTAGATATGATATGATATTTGTTTTTTTTTTTCATGTATGAATTTTTATTTCGCAGGACCCATTCACCATTGCAAGTTCTTTTGCACTGAAAGATACAAGTAACTCTCTAACGCCAACTTTTTTAGGAAGAAGTTCTGTAGTTGTTGTAAATGTCTGTTTTCCAAGCACATTGCTGAAAAATAAAAGGACTACATCAAAACATACCAGTATTATATAGAGGATTACTTAACACGTGTATACAACCAGTCCAGAACAAGAACAAGAGGGACACAAACAACTATGAAGACTAAAAATAAGGCAACACCTAATCACATAAAAACCGGAGTGCTATCAGGTGATCTGAAAGGAGAAGCATTTCCTGTTCTGCATGCAGCATCCGCCGAGCTGCGCAGTGTTTAAGTTAACATTAAGAATATTATAAATTAATAATGATCCTCAATAAGCTAAAGGAAAATCGGTAAATTCAAACTGCAACTACCAGTGATAAACGATACATGGTCGGATACCAGTGAATACTATTTTTGTACTTTCACTCCGAAGTTTCTCACTGAACTGCAGGACATATGATTTTAGAGTTCAACTTTTGAATAACATTTTATCGCTTAAATACTGAGGTACAAATGTAGCTCACCACCATGCAATCTACTGTTCTGATTTGTCGATTTCAGAATATTTAATGAAATATGAAAACTAGCAGAAATATCATTAACGAATGAAAAGATATGCGAAAATAGAACTTTCTGTGTTTCTATCAATTTCTTTTTCCTTAAGTTGGTTAGTTAATAGTTGTATTTTACTTCTATTATCTGATAAAGAATATTCATACCAATAGTGTCAGTACATTTGTTTCGAGTTGTATCTAACTTACAAGGATGGCATTTCTATGCGTCAACCCATTTCCTTGACATTTTCTACTTTCTACTTTTATTTTTTAAAACAAAAAAGTCCTTGACCTTAAGTTTACAGTGCCTTACACCGTTCTTATATATGATGACAAGCACGTACATGCAAGAAAAACCTGATTTAATCGGCCAATCGTTGAAAGCTTACATTAGTTGGCAAGGTGCATTATATCTAAAATAATTTACCCCGCCTGACATATTTATTTTCCACAAAATATTACATTTTATTCATTCAACTAGCTATTTTTGACCGGGTTGTACATAGTGCAAACCCGGGTTATGGTATGGTGAAGTGGCGGGCGGGGAAGATAGGGTACCAAGTTTGTGTAATCAACTCCTCCTACAGTTTTTAAGCCAGATCTTTGAAACTTTGCAGAATGTTTACAG